>JAUCMT010010982.1:0-22399 GCA_032357475.1 Enteromius thamalakanensis | reverse complement strand
CCCTTCTCCTCCGTTTTCCATTTAGTTCACGACTTTCCGGGGGGCAGACGGTGAACGAGCCGAACGCCGAACTCTTGTCCACGCTAGGGCTCCGTACATTAGGGTTCGGAGTTTGCCGCTCTCACGGCTCGCTCCCCAGAAAGCATGCCAAATTAGCTTATTCATTATGAGGAAAGCGTGAACTCTTGAAATAAAAAATATAATTAAATACCAATTCATATTAGCACAAATAATATTTGTTTATAAAACTACTATCAATTTACCATTTCAACCAAGCTTTTGCATCTGGATATCTTTTTAAGACACTTCACAACAAACATAAATGACTTGCATTCAGATTATACACCAAATAATAATGCCTTCATAACTACAAAACTAAACCACAGACACATTTTATTTATTTTGCTGCGTTTGATGAAAAGCACAAATATGTAATTCTGCTACGGAGAGTGCATTCAAAATAACATTGACTCATTAATATTTAAATGATACACTCATTAGAGGTAATTTTCCTCATTTTGGTCTGTTTGAAGATTACTCTTTACTCTATGAAGTCCAACATACAGCTTAGTAGAATTTGAGAATTTGATATTATAAAGTCTTGAGGTTAATTTCTCCAGTAAAACATTCTATTACGTTATCCGTTTGTCATTACACCAATGTTTTTTTATCTAAAAATATTGCACCATATATTGAGTCTGTTATGATTAAATATTGATGCCCAATTTAGTCTGGTTTACTCTCCCCTGTCTCCAGTGCTTCTGGAAAACAGCAGTATTGAGTTCAATAAAAGGAGATTGTTGACGAGGCGTGCCGGAGCATTGAAAGGTCACAAGGTCAAGTTCACTGAGGGGATGGAAAAAATGAGCGTGCTGAAGGGTTCTAGTACTGGACATTAACTTGTGGGAGGTCTGCACGGATAAATGTCAAAACAAAGAAAACCATTTACTCACTGGACATTGTAAAGAAAATGGACACAAGATATTTGACAAAAACATGACAGAAGGCAAGTGATTTGTGAGGGTAAAGAGACATTTTATTTTTCGGTTTTGTTTCCTTGGTTGATGGTTATGTGAACAAACTCTTTGTTAATAGCAATAACATATTCAACAGATTTCAAGGAATTGTTCACCCAGAAATGAAAATGTATTCACCCTCAGGCCAGATGCAGATGAGTGTGTTTCTTCACTAGAACACTCACCAGTGTATCGTCTGAATGGGTGCCGTCAGAATAAGAGTCCAAACACTACCTGGTCTCATGCAATAACCGATCTTGGTGCAACTTTAGCGAGACACGAAATACGTACCAATAAGTACATATCAATGTAGTTTCCAAAATAAATGAACACTAGAGGCAGTAAAACACCTTTTATTCCTTTTCACACAAATTTCGATTAATAAAGCATAAATACGTGAAGAATATCATGTCATGACTTAAAAACAATATGCTGGGATATTTGAAAACTGTAAAAACAGTGCTGCACAAAAAATGCACAGAGGTACATATTTTTATGAGACCAGGTTGTCTAAGGATGAGTACATTTCAGCAAATTTTCTTTTTTTGGTGAACTTTTCCTTAAGCACATTTTTACAACCCTGTCATTATTTTTTGCTGGTGACTTCCGCTCAGGAGGAATACTCTAGTTGATATGGCTAAGTGAGGAATGTGTCTGGTGCTGGAGGACTTTGACACGTGAAGTGCACAGAGGGATGCATGTCATGACAGCTCAGAGTGACTATATACCCACAGGCAGCTGCGCACACATGGCTTTATTGATGCCAGCGGTAAGGGTACCGGGAACACACCACTAATATGTGGAGTTATCTTCTGGAGGGAATTGGTGGAAGGTAAAAACACAGATAAAATTTTCTACACAGTAGTCCAGGAATGTGTGTGTGTGAATATTCTAGCAGCATATGCTGCAGGCTTTGATGAAGTCATTGAGAGTCATGAACCCTTTGGACATATGCATCACTCTGACAAAGTACTGTTGTGACTGAAGAAACATTCAGTTTTCTCTTTATTTCTTTCCGTCTTTTGTTTTTGTTGCATTCATCCTTTCTTCCCTCTATCATTCCTTCCTTCCTTCTCTCCATCCATCTTTCCTTCCTTCCTTTGTTTTCATTTCAACCATTTTTCTTTCCTTTCCACCCATTCACTCATCTACCCACACATCAATCGATCCTTTGTCCCATCCATTTTTTTGGTTGATCCATGTTTTTTCTTTGTTCCTTCCATCCATCCGTCTATCCGTCCATCCATCCATCCATCCATCCATCCATCCAACCATCCACCAACCTTTTCTTTTTTGTTTTCATCCATCCATCCAACCATCCACTAACCTTATTTGCCGTGTTTCCATCCACCCACCCCCACCAACCTTTTCTTCCTTGTTGCCATCCATCCACCCACCCCCACCAACCTTTTCTTCCTTGTTGCCATCCATCCACCCATCCCCACCAACTTTTTCTTCCTTGTTGCCATCCATCCATCCACCACCACAAACCTTTTCTTCCTTGTTTCCATCCATCCATCTACGCACCAACTTTTTCTTCCTGGTTTCAATCCATCCATCCATCCATCCATCTATTCACTTTTCCTTTGTTTCTTTTAGTTTCATCTATGTTTTCTTCCCTCTGTCCATCCATCCCCCATTGTTCTATCATCCATCCAATAATCCTTTCTTTCATCTTTTGTTTTTTGTTTAATTTATCATTTATTTCCCCCCTTTTTCCGCTCAACTTTCTTTCATGGCTTACTTCCTCCTTTTTCATCCATCCATCTTTCCTTTTGTTTTTTGTTCCACCTATGTTTCCTCTTTTTCCATCCATCTATCCTTTATTCCATTTTTCCATCTACCCACCCACCCATCTATCATCCATCCAATGATCCTTTCTTTCATCTTTTGTTTTTCATTCCATTTATCCTTTATTTTTCCCTCTTTCTGCTCAGCTTTCCTTTATGGCTTCCTTTTCTTTTTTCCATCCATTCATCCATCCATCCTTTATCCCATTTTCTCCACCCATTCATCTATCTTTTTTCCCTTTTCTGTTCATCCATTTTTCCTTCCAGGAGCAGGGAGTTTATGACATGACACCGATGAAAGGAATAGCAGCAGGAACAGTGTTGAGTCATCAAACAGTAAAGAAAATAACATTACGCTGATAGAGATGGACGGAATGGTTCAATCACAGTCGATTATTCTTGAGATTGCTGAGGTAGATTTCCATTTGTATCTTGGGTGCCAAAGAGTGCAAAGTGTGAAAATTTGTGGTTTGAATTTTGAGATTTGATCAGTATGCAGAGAGAATTATCTGAAAATCTTACCATAAAAAGCATTTTTTCTGTTCACTTAGATTTATTCAATTCATATTTGCACATATTATTTCCTTCCAATTTGCTAAATATAACAGCAAATTGATTTCAGCTGGAGACGTGGAATGGAATGGAATAGTCTATTGTTTTAAAACCCTCTCTTACCACTGTATCTAAAGCAGAGCTGATGGCCTTTTCAGAGAAAAGACATGTGTCATGTTTTCTGATGAGTATTTGACACGGAAGCCTGTAAGTCTCGTCAGCCTTCATTTGCAGTCAGAGAGTGCAGCACACTTATGCAGTAGACTGAAATCCCTTATCTGCAGACTGGTTCAAGGTTCAGTGGCATTGATGACGGCTCATGACAATCCAGAGGAGACCAAAGAATTATCTATGACTTAAAAAGAAATGGGAGATGTGAATCTACGTGAAAGAGTGAATCAAAGTAACATATATATATTTTTTTTAATATGTGGTGAAGAATGTTTCTCCATAAGTATTAATTAGAAGTCGTTAGCTGAAATTGCTTTTGAGACTCAATAGCCAAATTAATTTTTAGCACAGGTATAAAGCCTTGATGTGGGCAGAATGTCATGCTTTTTTAATCTTAGTCAGATTTTAAAAGAGGGCGCTTAGGGCACTGCGAATGGCGAACTTGCATACCAACTTTGATCTTTTTAATAAAAAAAACAAAATAAAACAACAATATTTAAAATTTGAGTGTACGATTTTCATGCTATGAATGTAAATGCTATGAAAGAGGCAGCTTTGTCTACATTATAGATACTTTAATCAATTTGTGTTGCTTTGGCTGAATTCCAAAAACTGTCTTGGATTGATTATTTTGTAATTTTGTAATTTGTAATTCTCTAGTTTCGATTTAATTATTAAAAACATGTTAATTATTAACCAGATTCTCTCATTTCATGCATAACATTTAATCTCAGTTTATTCGAAAGCTCGGCCTGATTTCTCCTCAGCATTCACTTCAAACCACAAGACAACTACAAACAGTCATTGATGTTGCAACCTATATTTCACATTTGTCAAGGGTAGAAATGCAAAAGTGTTATTTTATTTTTGTCTCAAAGTTTAAGGACTTTATCTAGACGCAAACTTTCTGATATCAAGGACACTTCTCAGATATCATTCTACCTGTCCAACTGTCAGAATATTTTACAGGTTTTTCTTCAAATGTTTCAATGTGATTTTACTGATGTGGAACATCAGTCAGTCAGCTGCTGCATTACCACCATGAAAAAATCGCACAAGATAGTTGAAAAAATAAACTACCAACAAATGTTAATGAATTTTAAATAAATATTTTTTTTGATGTTATGTGGCATTCATATATCATTTAAAATAATACACAGAATTTCTATAAAAATATTGAAATAGTATTTCCACTTTGCTCTTGGTAAGCAATGTCACGAATGTAGATTTAGGTTTATTGCGGCACTAGTTATTTATTTGAAACAAAGAAGATAGCATCGATAGGACTTCTGGGGCTACATAGTAATTATAGTTGGCTACATTAAATAATTTACGTGACTATTATGCCAGCTGACTTTTAAATGCAAAAAAAGAATAAGTGCAAAATAATAATTTTCATACCTTGCATCTATTCGATTCTATTTTCTATTCTATATGCAGCCTCAAAACATATCCCTTATTTCCTAGTTCGTGAAAATTGATCCTCTATAGCTCAGACTATCCCAAAATTCACTGAAATAAAAAAAACATTTAAAGGAACACTCCACTTTTTTGATAATAGGCTCATTTTCTAACTCCTCAAGAATTAAACAGTTGAGTTTTACAGTTTTCGAATCCATTCAGCTAGTTGTGGTGGTAGCACTTAAAGCGCAACTTAGCATAGATCATTAAATCTAATTAGACTGTTAGCATCTCTCACTCAGAAATGTCCAAAAAGTTTAGGTTTCCTTTTTAAAACTTGAATCTAGTTACATTGTATACCAAGTTTTTACTACGATCTTCTAGTCCGATGTCTAGGAACTATCTCATTCCGGTGTAATTATCAAGGAACTTCACTGCCGTACAATGGCTGCAGCAGGCGCAATGAAATTATTCAGCGTCTCTCACACATGTCTCTGTGGTTGAAAGGCACGCTCCCTGTGCAAACAGCAGTGCATAATATCATTGCGTCAGCTGCAGCCATGGTACAGCAGCAAAGTTTTTAATTTAATTTTGAAATTTGTTTTACGGTAAGTGTACTTGCATATACTTACATTGTACCTACCTAAAAAGTACTGTAATATAAGGTAACTACATGTGGTTAGGTTTAGGGGTAGATTCAGGGTTAGTACTAGTTAATTAACTAGTGCATAGCTAGTTAATTACTACGTACATAGTATATATGTGAGGAACAGGACTAAAATAAAGTGCTACCCATTTTTAAATATCTGAAATCAGACACAATCACAAAATAATCCCCTTCTGGGTGATACTTGATCACTCTGTGTTGGTTTTATTTTGCAATAATGACTGAAAGCATACAGTATGAAATCACTTTAATGTCTCTCATGGCTTAATGTTTTACCTGAAATGATCAAGAATCCTTGTTCAGGACCAAGGATTCGTATAATTGCTTTTCTATTTAATCATGTTAGATGAACATGTTTAACTGTTGTGCTTGCAACTCACACCAGTCATTGTTCTAAAATTGGTGAAAAGACATTCCCTTTTTAGTGTCCTTTCCCCAAAAATGTCCCTTATGAATGTAAAAAAAAGCCTGCAAATACAATTAAATAAAAGACAGACCAACATAGCCTGCTGGCCATCAAAGCAATCAAGTAGCGATTATTTATTTTCTACAGTGATTATGTAGTGCATGAGTAATTTTACTCTATAGACAATACCCAACCCAGTCTCACGGCAGTTCTTGATGTAGTTTATGTAATTTAATTTTATCTGTTTATTCGTGCCAGGGACACATTTATTTTTTTTTCATGTTTACTTATTTTCAAATTTTTTAAACTAATGTATTTCAATTGGATGCATCTTAGTTTAAAAGACTACAATACTGCTAATACTAATAATACTAATAAAAGTGTAATCTATATATTTTTTGACCCCTAGGGAATATTTCCATTACAGATATCCGTTCACCTTATTCTAAAAATATGATGCTAATGTTAAAATTAATTTGAACCATTTTAAAACATTAAAAGAAACACAACTTTAGACCTTGCACTTTTTATCCCATTCTACTACTATATGTCTTGCATTTTAAGTGCAAAAATGTGTTCTGTGAGAATAGCCCTTATAAGACTTCATTACAGTCTCTATGGAGAAAAGAGTTTTGTTTCTTCATCAAGGGCACAGTGGTTATAGCACCACTATTTGGGTTGAAATTTGGCTTTGAAAAATTGTGAGCCAGATGAGGGATGGATAGATGGGTGAGTTTGGGACTCGAGGGATCTGGTTTGGTGATGTTGGGAAGGTGAGGTTAGGCCTGGGTACAGGAGTTCAAAGTCAGTGAGAGTGGGCTTAATCTGATGGGAGTTCATCCAAGCAGGAGAACCATGCTGGGAGTCATAGAGCTAGTCTTAAACCATATGGGACTTGAGATAGATTGTAGATAGATCCTTATTGTAGTGTTTTAATGGTCTCTGTTGTGTAATACAGGTTCAAAGACATTTGGTATATAGCTTGAAGGACCAGGTGCAGGCTAATTGTCGAGAGGAACAATAATGTTTCATTTCTTCAAAAGCTATTGAAATAAGAGAATTCACACCATGTTAGAAGTAAACACTGTTATTTAAGCTTTAGGTTTCTACTTATAAAAAACCCTACCTGAAAAGTCACCTTATGCAAAATAAGGCACTTAGCGTACCCAGACAATCACAACAGCCTTCCTGCTAATTGAAACATATTGCTTTGGAGTCGTTGGGTAAAAGGCTTTCCCAGAAATGTTAAGCTGCTTTGAGAACTATTTAAGGAACAAAAAAGGTATTATTTGTGTTGTAAATTATGAATCCACTTCACTCTTGTAATTCGTAAATATTAAAACGCATGCATGCTCCAGAATCAGATATTGAAATACGTGGGGTTTTTTGGAAGTCGAACCGCTAATATTTTACTGCTGCCACTTTTTAAGATGATAGGTGTTACCATGAGCAAATGGACTTATTGATTTACGTGAAGGCAGCCTCAGCAGGGTCACAGGGTAATAGGTTGATCAGAATTCTGCGGTTTCGACTTTTACATCCTGCATATAAGCATTTGGGCTGAAAGATGTCCGGAACAGCGATCTATGTGTATAAAATTTTATGGAATTTTGCCCTGTTAGATGCACTCATTCTCACACTGAAGGGAAAAACAACTATATAGAGTGGGTGTGGCTTCATTATGTGTCCATTAGTGATGTCAAAATGGGAGGAGTTTTACCATGACTTTCAGCACACACACACACACACAGTACTTATTTCACATAAGCGACAAAAACTTAGCTCCAGTTTATGTATACAGTCCCAATATTGTTACATAATTGCTCAAATACCAGCATTCAAATAGTTTTGAAAGGTCTCTTATACTTATCTCATCAGTTTTGGAGTGAAACATGTATGTGTGGTATTCAAGTACTAACACCATTAGTAATTTTTGCAAGTTGATGCCTTATCTGTGGGTGACTGGCAAACTTTATAGTTCACAAACGCACTGTGTTAAAAATGGATGCTGATCAAATCAGCTTTGGCATTTACCAAAATATAATAAATCACTTTAAATAAGAATTAAGAAAATTAGGTTGCCCCACACGCTCTTGATTTGCTATTGGCCTTAACAGATGCTGCAGACACATTGAATAAATCCAGCAGATGAAGCATTCTGTTTCTGTTTATGCTTTCTGAACACTCCGGTCCCTGTGTAACTGCCTTGGAGGCCCTACATGAGAAGACATGACAGAAAAAAAAACAGCACGGGTTTAATCTCATTGGAGCAAATGCTCCTTACTATTGCAGCTGGGATTATCATCACTGGTCTGAGAACAATGGGATTTCATGGAAGCTTAAATTTCAGCACGTTGGATGGCTCTTTATCATCCCATTGAGACAAAATTTTTAAATGATGCTTTCACAGGGGAGTGATGCTCTTCATGTTTACAAGAGTGTAAAAGAGCTCCTCTGGTTGTGCTGACATTCTCTCACAAACAATAAAGTGATTATGCTGCTTTTTAAAAAATTATTAAACTTAGTACTACCTTGGCGGTTTACCTTCTGAGACATATTTGTGATTTGTCATGGTACTATCTGCTAATCATTTGATTTATTTAAATGACTGAAAATGCGTATATGTATTTAATTACTGTATTAAATTCATCTTTATAATGTGTTGGGAAGCAAGAAGAAAATGCCTGATTAAGTGAAAGCAATTCCTAAAAAGAACCAAAAACAACAACAAAAGCCTAGGTTGTTATAATACAATTGAATATTTTACCATGACAGCTTATTAATATTTAAAATATTCTGAAAAAGAAATCAAATAAAGACCCTCATGACTGTCTGTGAGGTCAATACATGTTTTAAAATATCCAATAGTGTGACCTTTTTCATGATAGGCAAGGTTAGTTCAGGTTGTAAACTGTCACGTGGTTTAAAAATGTACTGTTTATGATTTAAGAATTCTTTATAATTGTAAAAAAAAAAGCATGGCTGCATCCAAAAGTTCCAAAACACTGCCTTCGGAGACAGCATTCCAAAGCAGAAAGGCATCAAGACACGTACATATTCAAATTTTGCTGTACTTCCTGTCTCCAGAGGTACCTTCTTCTGATTGAATTTTGAAAGCAGCATAGATGTATCCGTCGCTGCCTTTAATATCCCACAATCCTGTGTGTTCCATCCCGTGACGGTTAAGCTAAAAAAAAGAAAGATGGCGTCTGAAAGTTGCGTTTTAAAGGCCAGTTTGTGGGTAACTTTTTCACACTTTTGATATTATTTCTAGGGAGAGTATTATAGTAATTAAATATTCATTTACTAATCACCATAACTTCTATTTTGTTATACTGCAGATCATTAAAGCGTTACGCTGTCTTCAAAGTCATTGCGTCATAAAGCAGCGAGGCAGCAAGTCATGATCTACCTAGGTTTTAGGAAGCAGACAATGTCTAAGATATCTATACTCCCATATATTTAAATATAATTTTCTCTGAAAATAAATAATCTGTCAAGCTAGGGCAATTTAATGTATTAGTTTAATGGAATTTCATTTAGAATTTTAAGGAATGGCTGATACATCAGGTGTATTTGTTACAGGGCGGATCCAATAACACGATCCCATGAGGTGTTAAGGAGAAGAGTCCGGTCTTACAGCAATCACAGCATGGCCACGCTAGACATCAACTCAGATTTCATGCTTTATGTTGCAGAATGATTTGAAGGACAGCGATCGCCTTTGTTCTAGCCTGCACCTTTCAGTCTGATCAAAAGTTTGCAGCTTTTGATGTTTTAACCCTATCTTTTCTTTGAATAAATAACCTTCCTTTGAACCATATGGTGTCCTCTCTTTGCCGGGAGGGGACCGGGAGTGTTGCAACTCCCACCTGTGGTTTTAATTAGGGCCTATGACGAGGTGAGTCAGCCAGGCAGAAACAGACGTATGGGAGCAGTACTACCGACCCCAGGTGTTTCCCCCTTCCTCTGCAGGGATGAGGGAACTGCTAGGAAACAAAGCGTGACCTGACACCAAATGCATGTTTGCTGTTCAGAGTTATCGTCGGTTTTTTAATGTTTTCCGCTTGGCAAGAACCAAATCGCACCGTTTAGACACACTCTCAAGATCAAATTCATCTGGGGATGATTGATATTCTGTGTTTGCGCTGTACCTCTCCAGTTCCTTTGCCGTAATGATCAGTGGATCGCCGCGAGACCTCTTGAGCAGAAGGGCCGAGCTGAGCACCCATCAAATTAAGCCGGCTCCTTTTGTACCGCCCTCTCTATGCATCCTTCTCTTTCCTGCCCCTGGAGTTCACAGCTCATCCGCAACCCCTCCTGTACTTCTTAACACTTCTTCTTCTTTTTCAGCCCCCTTGGTTCTCAGTACTTTTTTTCTCCTCGTTCTCTTTATGCACAAATCCTGCTGAGTGTGTGGGTATTTCTGAACATAACCTGAAAGCCAAACCCTGCAGGTCTGTTTCTTTTAAGACCTGCGCTCAGATCCCGTCTCGTGTTTGTTTCAATTCCATGCTGCATTTCTAGATTTGGTTTTCTTTGTCGAGTTAAAAGCCAGACGGCAATTTTGTTGAAATTTGGGTGGATGCAAACGTGATCCATCGATCTCTTTGACAACTCTTCCTTAATATGCACTGGAGTGTTCGAAATGAAGGAAAGTATCAAATGAAAGAAACATTGCTACCTTGAAACCATCTTCAAATGCTGGCTTCTGAAGCTTATTAATTTCTTACCTGACATTGGTAATACTTTGAAAAGTCAGTTTTATTTTTTGGTAATGTATTCTGTGAGGATTCCTTTGAGGCTGTGGCTCCAGATTTTATTCCTGGTGAACGTTTCATATGGCTGCTGTATGTCAGATGTACAGGAAGCCTGCAGGCTCTTCCCAGGAGAACTCTGAAGCAACAGACAACATAAATGGGGTCGGGTAAAAAAAAAAAAAAAACTGACTTGTGTCGAGTTGAGTTTTCAAATTAACATTACTTATTTTTTTTAAAGCTGTACTAACAATGCTTCAGCCACATTTAATTTAGTTTATGTAGTAATGTTTCTACCCCAGGGTTTGGGTCTTGGCACTGTTCTGCTGGCTTTGGAAAGTATTTTGTTATTTGATTAAGATTGATTGTTCCCATTAAAATCTACTCTTCATTGGCACACACAGACGCATACAGAATTCACAAAAATACACATTGGGCAGAATGTTCATGCTGCTCATTTCCATGCACTGAAAGTAAATGGTGACCAAAAATGGCTAAATATAATCTAATACCTAATTTCTTCTCATATTTTTTAGGAGCTTGAGAGCCTGTCACCATTTACTTTGATTATAGGGAAGAGAGCAACGTCAACTTTTTGTTAACGGCCTCCTTTTGTGTACCACGGAAGAACAAATCCAGCTTGGAATGGCACAAAAATGAGTACATCATAGCATAATTTAAATTTTTGCTTTAAAAGATGGCAGAAGTGGCTGAATATCTTCTACAGACAGATGTAACTACTTCTCCAAACGTTCTATACAGAAGAACAGTAAAATGATCCAGTATTGGCAAAGTTTCTCCATAATTACCTTTAATAACCCATCAGTCGGTACTGTAGTGTGAGTGTATTAATATTCATTACATATTATGTGGGAGAGCAGTAGAGGATATAATAACAGCTAGCGCTCGCAGCCTCTGCGGTTCCGGTACAGGACCTTTGTCGAATACGAACCACCCCATTCAAAGGTCATGTAAATGAGAGCATCGGTCTGGAGCTAGCAAGGACCTGCCAATAGAGGAGGAAAATAGTGTAATTGCCGCTTGTGAGACTGATTCCTGACATCCGGTCATACCTGAGTGGCTGTTTCTGTAGCTGAGACCCTTATTCCGATCATTGGCATTCTGTGGGTGGAATGTGGAAGAGAGTTGGGTGCTCTGAAGCACATAGAAACATGTCATAGGAGAGTTGTGGCTGTTCCTATCAGACATGTGTCACAATGTAAAAGCGCTCTTTGTCACTCAACACAAACCCCAGGCTGAGTGGCTGCTCAGGGCGGAAAAGAACTTCCCTGTTAAACTCTGAGAGGGATGTGGAGGTGTTTCACTCGCCGCCCTTTGAGAGCCCTTTACCAAACCTGATGGATGCTAGACAGAAGCGCAGACATCCAGAGTTTTCGAGGGAAAATCCCTGCTGAAGTTCAGTTCATTTCACAATTTTGATTATTTCTTGAGTTCTTTTTTTTCAATTTATTATTCAACCACATTTTATGTTTTAGTTATTTTAAATTCTAGCAATTTTGTATTAGATAGGAATAGACTGGGGTTACTTATCACACATATTCCTCAAGTTTATATTCTTAAGGATAGGTTTATACTTTAAGACTAAAATAATTTTATTTTTATGATTTTGAAGGCAGTGTGTACACGTGATTGACACAATATTAGGTCATTTTTCGTAAGGTGCCTTTACATGTAAATTGTTTTTATATAATTAAAAAAAAAAGAAAAATTAACTGTTGCATGTTCTTTGTGTTTTGCCCTTTTCTGCCCTGTGCCTTGTTTGTTTCCATAGCTACCCTCATAAGTTGCCATAGACACTCATTGGACCACACCCACTCCTTGTGAGTTTCCATAGCAACTCACTGGTTCCTTGTTTTCTTCCTGTGTTACCATCAGCCTTCACATATACTGTAACACTAATAGACTATCTGGAGTTTAAAACACATTTCTAACTAATATTGTGGAAAACAACTGAGCTGTATAATATTTTTGTGTAACCAATGATCCTGTAACGCTCAGTAAAGGGGAAGAGGCAGGAGGCAAGTGAAACATAGGTATTTATTTAAACATAAATCAAGCCGGTAGACATTGCCGTATAAGAGGGCTGAAATCAAATGTTAAGCAGGCAATACAGTAGAACAGTCTTATAGCGATCTCCAGATCGCAACTCAAACAACACAGGTAAGTGAGCGGTAAGTTTTCTTACAGGTTGAGGAAGAGGCAGAGACTCTCGGAGCAGGTGATTCAGTAACTCATTCTTACAGCAATCTCCTGATCGCAAATCAAACAATTCAGGTAAGTGCACGGAAAGTAATCTTACTGGGTCCAGCAGAGACTTTCATGGGTAAGAACAGAGAGCAAAAGACTCCAGCGGGTGATAGTAGGTAGTTACTGTACCTCGAGCTCAGCCAACATGCCTCTGGTATGTGAGGCTTTTAACCAGTGCCTCTAATTTGCTGCAGGTGCTCCCACTTAGTTGGCAGGTGACTGAGAGCTCGTTATGGTTATGCTGGGATCAGTAGGCATGCATGGCGTGACAGATCCATTTTCAATATTACAATTAAAGGCAATTAAATGTTTCTCTGTGAATGTTTGATTTATTACATCTTTGCTGTATAAAAGTGTTGATTGGTCTCATATAACAACCTCATGTACATAAAGTATAATGTACATTATATTCAGCATGTGACAACTAGCCCTGACATCCTTCTTTTTCTATGTGTGTGCTACTGTTGCAACAATTTGACACTTGAATCCTCTTTCAACAGAAGTCATTTGCCACGGTATGTGACCTTGTCAGAGCTGAATTTCAATTGGAGAACTGGAGAAATCTGTTACTGAAAGACAAAAGTAGAGAATAATGATTCGACATCAAGAGGTCACTTGAAGATCAATGGCCTCTAGAACAATTGAAAGCGAGTGTTGATGCACAGTATTTCTAAGCTACGTTCACTTCATCCATACAATTGCTATGCAGATGACTGTTTTAAATGTCCTTTGAGATGCTAAACTACTCTTTTTGGCTGTCTTACTTTGTTTTAAAGCTTCAAAGGGCACAGAACCCAGAAATACAGTGTCAGTTCAACCTGCTCACAAAGACGCCTTTCCCAATTCAATGCCAATTTCCTACTTTTTTCTAGAAGAACCATTGCACTGGATGGATCCCATAGCACTGCCTTATATTTTTGTAACTCAGCAGAGCTGATTGACACAGCCTCTGGATTGTCAACTTTATCTCTGGAGAAACTCAGACGCAGTGGTCTGACTGCATATGTGATATGAGAGCAGGCGGGTCTTAGAGAGTCACTTTGTAGATTTTTTGCACATATTCCTGAGAGACATGGAGAGCTAGCACCATCTCACTTCCACCCACAGCCAGACTACTCTCATCATAAATAATCTGCCATATCTGAATATCATGTGACAGTGTGGGACGAGCCATTTCTGTTTCACAGCTTTAAAAATTATAAAAGCTATCTTGAAATCTCAAATAAGAGGAGCATTGAGGGGTTTGACTGGTTTCGGTGTTTGATTTGTGAAGAACATAACCTCGCCTCGCTGTCAAACTAGCTCTTATATCAGGGAATTGTTTCCTCATTGTCTCCTGTGAGTTGTGTGAGTAAGGGTTTTAAAAGTGTGATCCCATTTTTTCGCTCTGAAAAAATGCAAAGGATGTTGAGGGAATAAGAAATTCTTGAAAAAGAAAATCAAAAGATATAATGCTTGCAATTTCCAAGTGGTCTCCTCAGAAGTGAATTGGAGCCCTTGTCTGTCTGAGACTTGTGAAATTTTGGCTTTTCTTCACTTGCTATTTTTTTCACATGTGAAGGTGACAAGCTCGCTGAATCAAATGAATGAAGGCAGCTTTAAGATTTGACAGTTCATCAAAGCCTGGTGCCAGTCAAAGGGCACAGCTGGTGGGGATAGAGAGCAGAGACATACTCACAAATGGAGCTCAATGTCACTCAAATAACGACCACATGTGTATCAGCCACATTTCAAACAATCACTTTTAAGTTTAGATCATATTAGATTTGAACTCACTGTCTTTTGTATGGCATGCGAACATTTTAAATATTGTAAAATAAAATAAAAATGTCTCAGTTTTAAGTAAGTAATGATAGTTTTATGATGTATATCTGAGTTAACTAATATGTGAGTGTATGACTGGCTGGACTTGATTATATCCATTGGTTGTGGATTGGATGGAGGCGTGTCAGTTGGAAATATCAGTTACATTTCCAAACATTATTTTTGTCATTAATTGTTATAATGCTGTCATTGTCTGCACAAGGAGTCTGACAACAGCCAGTGCTCCACACAGAGATCTGATCATCATCATCCAGTCTGTCTGGAATGACATGAAATAACAAAACAAACTGAGACAGACTACACCCAAAAGAAATTTGTCGTACAGGGGGGTTCACCGCCACCTCCTCAGGATCATCGGAGGGAGATTTTTTCAGAGTTTTAACCGGACTGTTTCGGACTCCAAATCCTATAATGCCTACGATCTGGAACTGATCGCACACCTGTTAACAACAACCATCCACTCTTTACTACCCTATTTTTACCCTTTGTTCACCATTGCTCAACGCAAAGTTTTGATTTGCCTAGCTGTCAGCTCTTAGCATTTATATCCTGTGTGGCCTGGAGAGGAAGTACACGTGAGAGCAAAACTTTAAGTTAGCCCCGGAGGGTGATATTTATTAAGGAAATGACAGGTAAACAAACAGTAGTGCTGGTGGTGGCGTCTTCGGTGCTCTGTGCAATCGTGAATCCTCTTCTCTCCGTGCAGTTCCAGTGACATGGCCAGTGTGGGGTAGGTGCAAGGATTGGATTGTCCTTCGAGGATTGTCCTTCGAGATTCCCGCCACACCTGATTTACTTGTTTGTTGCCGTTTGTTGAAGATGGGGTCATTACTTGGGAGCCCTGATTCGCTCTGATATAGAGAAAACGCCAATGAAAATTGGCTAGTGGAATTTGCATTCTGAGCCACTCCCCCGCAGAGCGGGTATAAATGAGGCAGCAGGTGCATCCACTCATTAGATTTTGCTTCGGAGCCCAGAGCTGTCCATGTGCAGTTTTCTCCTGAATGCAGTGCAAGAGAAATCTTTCTTCAAGCGGAGGCTGTTGGATGTGGCGTTACAACACGATCAACGGAGTTCCTGTGTGTTCCAGTAATTCCCTTGGGCGTTTCACAAAAGAGCAGGTTCTTGACATGGTTGGCAGTCGTCCTTTTAAGGATGCCATTCCAGCCGTGTCCTTCTGGTTGCGGTCACTATCTGTCAGTCAACGACGGCCACGATCGTTGTCCTCAGTGTCTGGGGATCCAGCACGCTGAGGGTGCTTTCGGGGACAGGACATGTGCGAGGAGATGCCCCTTCCAGTGCTGCAGTCTCGCCTCTCTCTCCTCCGGGGCAGTGTGAGTGAGTCGACATTTGCTCCCCGCATTGAGTTTGCCGCTTCCGGTCGGTGACTCCGCGGTGAGGGCAGGTGCTGACTTGAGGTTGGTGAGAGCTTCCCCGCCAGGTACGTCCTCGCGGCCCTCTCACACCTCTGGTAGTTCACCGGCGATTTGTCTGGACCGCCTCCGGGTGGCCCTCACAGTTTGTTTGGTGGACCGTTGGATGATCGAATGTCGATCACAGCAATCTCCGAATCTGACTCTGAGATGATTGGCATGCTCGCTTGGGAAGCCGATAGCATCAGGCTGGAGGTGTCAAAGACTCACAGCCCTGAGTGCTCTGGGCTGGATGATTGGTTTCTGGGGTCTGGCCGTGGTTCACAGCCATGTCCGGCCCTGGTTCCTTTCTTTCCCGAGGTGCATGAGGAGGTGACGAAATCGTGGGAGGCTCCTTTTACAGCCAGAACCGTTTCGTCACCCTCCTCCATGGCTCAGCATGCAAATTCCACTAGCCAATTTTCATTGGCGTTTTCTCTATATCAGAGCGAATCAGGGCTCCCAAGTGACGACCCCAGTCTGTCGTCAAGACATAACGTCTCCGTTCCCTTCATCAGGGAATAGAGGTAGTACGTAACCAAGACGTTTGTAAGTTCCTCTGTAGATTGATCGCTGCCTGCCCTGACCTGTGCTCGGACTATTCTCTTGCCTAGCCCTGTTTATTCCGGTTTACTGATTCTGACCCTTCCTGTATAACTTCGCTAATAAATATTGCTGCAAATGGATCCAAATTAGCCTGGTCCTTCATCACAAAATGTGGCAACATAAAAAATAAAATACCTACCTCGAAAGCTACCTGAAAAACTATGGGCGAGTGTACCTCGGAACAGAAGCTGTTTTACCAAACGCTGTAATACCAAATATTTATTTGATTTAGTTAATAGAAGTTAATTGATTAATTAAATCTATTAATGTCATTATTTTTAAATGCATCCTCATTTTACAACATTTACAAAATACTGTAGCTTTGCAGGTAGGTTTTTTGAAACATCTTGGAAACGTTGACACAGTACTGTATAGAAACACTTGGTAGGCCACGCACTCTTGCACAAATCGGCGATGATTTAGGAAAAGACCTATCAGAGGTCTTCAGTCTCTCTTCTCAGTCTTTAATTGCAGTCAGTTCTGAGTCACTGCTCTCTTTTCTTGTCAGAAATGTTAACAGAGAGTCTCAGAAGAGAGCTGTTGATGCAGTCAACACAGTCGACTAAATATAAAATACTCTTGCTCTCTCTAAACGCTAATAGGCCCTGCTGAATAATTCAACCATGATGATAATAAAAGGGAAGAAAAAAAAAAGACTTGCATCAGTACCTTATGGGTCGGGGCAGGGACATAATTTGCTGTCAGCAGCAGTAGTTGCTGCTTCCTCTCAGGTCTTTCCTGTCTCCCTCTCTCCTTCTTTCTCTCTCTAATTGCATTATTTCACTGGAGATGAAGAATAATTCCTGAGGAATTTTCATCAGTCATTATGTCAGGAGGAAGGATGGCGGGCTGGGAAGAGGGTGCGAGATGCTTCTTCACTGAGGTGTCATGCATTAACAGGCGAGGAAAGAGATTTGAAGCACAAACACACACACACACACAAACAGAAGCCATCACTGAAAGTAAGGGTAAGATGGGGGCAACACATTGACAGGAGGACAGTGCCAAATTGGACTCTCCTCCACATGTCTTCCAGTGTCTTTCAAGTTTCCTTCACTCACCACTTCCCGTTTCTGCCTGTCTCTGTGTTGTGTCATAAAATTTCTCCCAGAGCTTGCCTCCTGCGTTCAGTTGCTAGTGCTACAAAACCTTGTTTATTCATTTACAGCTCCAAATGTGATACAAACCACTCCGTATGTGCGAATCCATCTTATTTTCCGCTCCGATTTAATCTCTGACCCATTTTACCCCTCTTTCCCTGGCCCTTGTTGTGTAAATGTCACAACAAAGTGCTTTGTGTGGTGGCAAACACAGGTGTACGGCTCACACCGAGACATTCTCTGCCTGGTCAGGGCACACAAAACCCTGTGGATAATGAGCTGCGACACTTTATGCATATTAAACCAATTTGCGAGGAGCGTAATTAGTATCATAGCAGGGGTTTGACATGGAGGCCAGACATTGTCAGCACTCTGTAGTGCTCTTTTGAAAGTCCTGGCCCACAGGTAAATTACATTAGAGAGTAAATATTGACTCAAACGCCTCTATGTTCTGTGGACTACTTGCTCTCCATGAAAGATGCCACCAGGTGGACGTCGCTCCGATCATTTCCCAGTTTTCTCACAGAGGTTGCGTTGCTTTACGAACTCCCCCCCGGTGTTGCCCCTGAATTTCCTCTGATGTTTTTCCGGCTTTCTCTCCTTCTTCCCCTTCCTCTGAATGTTCCTGACTCTTCCTATCTACCTCCGAGGCAGCATGGGTTCTAGCTTATATCTGCTCCCTTTCTGTTTCAGTTTCTTTATCGATGTGGATTTTGTTTCACATAGTGAACATTATAAAACATTATTTAACTGTTTTATTTTCAATTGAACACTATCATATTTTGGCTCAATAAGCAGAGTCGATTATAAATAAGCCATTCATATGCTGATTTACTAAAAGTGTGAACACTGTGGCTCTGTGACATTGCTCTGTTTGATTGGGCAGCCTCAGCATAGCAACACTGGTTAAGCCAATGGACTTACTTTGGGGGTGGGGCAATCATTTTTTCTGTTAACGGCAGAAGGAATGTTTAGGAAACAATCATTATTTGAATTCAGTGATGCTAGCAGCACAAAAAAAAACAAAAAAAAACAAAATGCAGTTGTTTATACAATGCTTTATACAATATAGAATGATTCAAAGCAGCTTCCCATTAATAAATTGAAAAATAACAGTGCTAATACTATGAAAGCATATGTGTAGCAATTTGCAATGCAATATCCAAAATGACAATACAATATTCAAAATGGCAATGTATTTCTTATTTAAATTTACATTTTCCATTAACCCACATTTGCAAAGTTTGGTGCAAAAGGAAAATGAAATAATATTATACTGTATATGTTTCCTATTTACAAGTTTGAAGTAATTTAAATGTTATTTGTCCAAAATGCATTTAAATTTACAGTTCGGACACTTCCGATTGCATTTTCATCAAGACGCCGTGGGATATTTGTAGCAAAATTCAATGCGGCTTTGAAAATGCAATCCGAGCTCACCACGCCCACTCTCCATCAAGCATTGCTTCAAGGCAGAAGCAAATTGCTAAAATGTGATACCAGCCACAAAGCATGCTGGGGAAATTGAAAATTAAGGAAATTTTCAGATTTTCGCCAAGATATGTCTCCTGATTTTGCTGAGTTAGGCGTGTCCCTGCGTCAACATCTTTGTTGACCCTGGAACAACATTGTGATTATCCAATCAGATTTGAAGAACTTTTAGGCTCACAATCAGTGTTTGGTGCTTGTACATCAGTGTCAGTCATCATTTCCTTTGATTTTAGGCATTACTCATGGGTAGGGTTAGGTTAAGGTGTACAGATATGGTCAAAACTAAAATTTTGGAATACAATATTGTTCCAGGGTCAACAAAATATGTTGACCCAGGAACACGCCTAACTCAGAAAAATCAGGAGACATACTGTATCTTGGCGAAAATCTGAAAATTATCCCCAGCATGCTTTGTGGCTGGTATCACATTTTAGCAAGTTGTTTAATAACTGTATATTTACATATTTAAGGTGGTATTTAAAATTAATGGGTTTACATTTCACTGTTCACAGTTGAGTTAGTTCACACAATTCGATATTACAGAAGTGCAAATTGTTCTTATCAATTACCAATAAATGAATGACTGTAATGAATATACATTGACATATCTGTGAGTGTAAGAGGTGACATGATACAATCAGACATTAATTTAGTCTGATGTGATGTGTTTCCATTGGGATGTTGGCAGAGACATTTCTTACCACTTATTTTTTCCACAGTTGTTTTTTATTTTTTTCTCTTTTTAGTTTGTTTTTCATCTCCATTATGCTTTTTTTTCTTAATAGCTGTTAGTTGTAAAACAACTGACATTTTGGCTTCATCACATCTCCCTGTTATCTCATTGTAAAACCCTGATGACAAGTAAATGCATTACCATTAAGCTTTTTTTTTCACTAATACATAATATCGCCATCTGCTCCAAACTATAAGAAGCCATAAATATGGAAAGTTCTTATTTGCAGATGAATTTGCAGTAATCATCACTTAGTCCCACCGTATGAATTAAACGGTGATATTCCTCCGGGCTTTTCGTCATTACACAACAGCGAAACGTCCTGAAGGCCCCTCGCTCAGATGAAAGAAATAAGGGATGCTTCATTATTTAACAATATTGAGATCCTGATCCTAATGAGTTATTAACAAGATTTATTTAATGATTTAAGAATTATGCAGCAGGGTAATGGGACATATCTGAGGGAAATTTGTATATTCTTATTGAGATGTAAATCCAAAAAAATGTTGGATGAGCATGAGGAGGGAGATAAAGACAATGTTTGCAGCTATATTGTCATTTTAGAAATAGATACCGTCATTTAAATTTGAGGGAAAAAAAAGAAAAAAAAAAGAATTTAATGATTAAGAAAGAGGGAAGCAGTTCAAACATAGCTTAAGAAGGCTGTTAATATTTTGTTTGCATTATTTCATATTTTATAATTTTTTTGTTTATACTTCCTTTAAAGAGAAGGTTTCTATATGCAAAAAACACCAGTGAATAATGAGACCCTTTCGTGGTTGCCATGGCAATCCTGACAAAACTGTCAAGTTTCAAACTCTTTTATACATTTCATGTGGGGTCTGCACTGCAACTGTCAAAGAAGCACTTTAAACTGAGATCTTTTTAGCAGAGCACATTTTATATCTGGCAAAATAATCCAGTTTTGAGAGCTATTTTCAACTACACCCACTCATGAGATTTAGCAACTCAAAGAGCACTGTGCTGAATAAATAAGAAAGCTGGAAATGGGGTGATTGTGATTCTTTGGACGTAAACAATAGTTTAGGCCGTACATGATCCACAATTAGTGAATCTCCGTCAGCTTGAGAAAGGAAGACAAGAACTTGTGGAATCACCTTAAGTAGGTTCTTGAAGCAGTAATTCAATTACAGCATGTTTTTGAGTATATCGGAATAAAACCAATGGCATGTTTTCTGGAGAATGCACTCTTGATGGTCTTGTGGGGGTACTATGAAAAGAGAAAGAGCTACTATCTACATGGGAAGAATGGTCTTGTTCACTGAATAAACAAACCATCTCAGACAACAACATTCTCAAGTATGACTTGCTCTGTTTCCACTTTGTGTTTTTTTTAACTATGGCCACTCTTTGCTTTTGAAGACTAAGTTAAGCTCAGTAAAACTCTTGAAGTATAGAGTTTTCAAACTTAAATCATTCAAACTTTGTTGAATTTATCCACTCCTAGTGAACATGCATCACAGAAGAATCATCTTTTTGTTACTTTTTCATGAGCAACCTTCATTTCCGTCATATTCCACATTGGCATTTGTAGCATTGTGGTGTGTGTGTGTGTGTGTGTGTGTGTGTGTGTGTCAAAGACGTAAAGATGTAATGTCTATAGAAAGCACTTTAAATGTTAAAAGTAAAGTGTCTACTTTTAAGGTTTCAAATACGTTTTTGGAGAATAAAATATAAAAATTCAATTGAAATTCAGTTGTCATTCAGTGTAACACAATATTAATGTAAAAATTCAAACAACATGCATATTCCGACTCATACATATTAAAACATATATAGGAATAAGGAAGCATACACAATTTTATTGTGTTTTAAAAAATTTAAAGACGTATTACACTTATTTTTTCGGTTAAACTGTTTTTTACCTTTGACCATATACAGTATACATTGAACATTGAATTATAAACGCAACACTTTTGATTTTTGCCCCCATTGTTCATGAACTAGACTTTTTCTATGTAAGGCCTGTTTCTATGAAACATTGTTCACAAATCTGTTTAAATCTGTGTAAGTAAGCACTTCCGAAAACCACTGACCACTGTTTGCCTTACGCAGTTGATCAAATTGTTGATTGTGGCCTGTGGAATGTTGGTCCACGCTGAACCAGCCCTGCAAACAAGCCAGCACTGGCCCTTTACGGGTCCTCTTAGGGCTAGCCTAAGGGCCCCCAGCGGGCTGCCAGCG
>JAUCMT010010958.1:0-22404 GCA_032357475.1 Enteromius thamalakanensis | reverse complement strand
CAGGAAACTTGCTGCATTTTTAGAATTTCAAAAAACTTCATTCTGTATGTTTTATAAGCTTGTTTCCCCATGGGGACATTTGTGAGGTCAAAATTTACTAGTATTCCTTTCTTTCTGGGGACAATTGGTCCCCACGAGTATATAAAAACCTGTACAGATATTACACACACACACATATGTCAGTTATGGCTGATGTCATAAATGGCTGTAAACTGTATAATTTTGGGTCATACAGTCATTCTTTACAGAGTCCAGTTGGGATGCAGCAAAGAGCTTCTCATTAATGCAAGTACATCATGTATACAGTGCTGCCTTTTCCCGCTCAAAACCCTCTCTGGAGAAAGACTTATGAGAGAGCACTTCAGATGAATGAGTGCACACAAAACCACTTCAATTATTCAAGTCCAGCTTGGCACAGGGTGTGACTTTTGGGAAACACAGCACACTCTGCCCAGTTCTGTGTACCTGTTGAGCATTAAAACTATTAAAATGATGGAATTATGCTGCTTAAATGGTCCGTCTCAGCAATTCATGCGGACTGGAAGATTGCAAAGAGACCGAATCAACCACCCTGACCAATATTACTTGCCTTGATTGACCATTTCGATGTCCTAGCGTGCCAAGTCCTGAAGTCGTGGCTAACGCTGTGAGGCTAATGTCTGTCGAAGGAAAATAAAGGCACTTTAAAACAATTTAAAAAGAAATCAAGGGGTGCACACTTTGCGGGAAAAACATCCTGTGGTGAGTCTACGGCAGTTGGATCGTGTTAATAACACTGAAGTTAAGTACCTGCCTGGTGAGATAAAAGACTTGACAGGTTATAAGGTGTTTCATAATATGGGAAATAATGGATAATGAAAGTGCCATAAATGTGGATTGGTGTATTTTGCAAAGATGGGCTGGAGAAAATGATTGCGCTGATGTATTTGACTTGTTTTGTTTAATATTCTTGTTTCCTCCGCTAACAGGCTGCGCGATGCAAGTGAATTAAGATACAATTCAAAAATGTCAGCGGAAATATTTTCCAAAATCCATTACGCTAAATTCAATACCTTCAACACAGCATGCGTACACAGCCCGACAAAACATCGTACTGTGATCTCACAGCAGGTGATGTGCTGAATAGGATTTATATTGCTTTCTCAAGGAAATGCATCTTTATATGGGAGAACAAAACAAAAGAGTTATGAATATGTGCTTTGCAAGAGCACCATAACAACTACCGCACAGTACAACAGAAGTACGGTAGGCCTGTATGCACTGCAAAAAATATATTGTAGTGCAGTAAATAAAGTCCTCGTGGAATACTCCATTCTGATTGGTCAGTCTCCACATTCCACGGTTTGTTATGCTTCTTTCCAGGCAGGTTTTTGAGCCGTAAGTCATGATTTCAAACCACGACTCACAACTTTGTAGCGTTCAAGGCAAATCACGCACATAGATGTGAACAAACCAGCGTGGCGGACCGTACAGGGCTTATGCTCATTTAGAATCATTTATATCCCCAAAGGTGCTGTCCTTGCTTATTTGAGGAACAACGGCACATAAGGCAAGGGAAGCTTCTTTTATTCTAGTGTACTACTTGCATAAACAGCGCGTTAGTAGAGACTGCCATTGTTGTTTCGCGGGCTATGTGACGTCAAAACTCGAACTGGGAGTATCAATCTAGTACGAGTTCACGGGTGGGAAGTCAGGGGTTAACTGCCGCACTTTCACCGGTAGAAGGATGGAAAGCAGCATCATGACCAGATAACATCCGGGTACTAGGCATCATCTTGATTAGTAATTACTTCACTCCGTTGTCACTGACAGTTTGGCGTCATCCTGTGGCTTAAAAATGCTTAACCATAAGTTAAAATGGAGGACTTATTAATTTCAACATGTGTGAAAAAAACTAAAATTGGATTTCAGCAGTGGATAGAAGATGACTCGACTGACTCACCGGTTAAAACGACTATTTATTATTGTATTATATTATTTATTGTTTTATTATTTATTTCTGGGGCAAGAAGCTGTGTAATAAGTGGGATAATATACAGCCAGCAGGTTGTTATCACAGAATAAAGCCCATCAGTCTTATACAACATAAGCCTTATTCTGCATAATAACCTGCTGGCTGTACACTATCCCTTACATATATACTTCTGATTCACTACATCCAGTTAAATCTAGAAAGTTAAATCATTTTAAAAGGCAATCTGAAGTCAACTCTAAGTTGGGACTCACAAACCTCAGTCCTCAAAAAATGAAACAAATTAATAAATAATGAATGCATGAATTTTAATTCAGAAATGTAATTGCTTTGAAGAATGTAAATTTAATTCATTTTAAAAGGCACTGAATATAGCTCTAAGCTAAGACTCTCAAAAGTCGTTAAAAGATAAATGAATTGCAATAAATAAAAGTTGTGTGTTATATTGCATTATTTCTAAAGAAACAATGTGCTACTCAATATATTAAATACAACCTCTTACACAATCATATTTTTTAATTAATTAGCTATCTATCTATCTCTATCTATATTAAGTTTGATCAGTTCCTCTATCTGCTGGGTTTTGTAAAGGAACTGATCAAACTACAGCATTTAACTTTGTAAGCTGGTGAAATAAAGATCCCATTGATAATCGTTTAAAGGATAAGGGCTCACACTGCACTGATTCATGGCTTCAGTGTTATCACAAACCAATATATCTAATCCCAGAGGTGATCCGAACCTCTCCCCTGCTTCACCTCCTGTAATTCCATTGCTGGCCCTGTTTAATACACCATACAGCCATTTGGATTTACAAGCATTTGCTCCACATGTGACCTCCGCTTGGTGACATCATTGTTATAAAGGAATTGAATTTGGGAAGGCTCCACGAAGACTTGAGACAGCGTGTGTGTGAGACACATGAGAGAGACAGACAGACAGGATAAGGCAATTGATCTTCATGAAACTGACGTGCCTGTCCACTCGAAAATACATCACAGGAGCAAAGTAGCCATTACACTGCAAAACAGACAACAGAAATTGACATGAACAAGAATGATTTACATATCAAGTTTTGTTTTCTTTCATGGGTCTCTAATTCCGATTAAAGGTTTTCTAAAGAATATTTGATTGGCAAGACTTGGATTTCCGATAATCTGACAATTCTGCATTGTTGATCAATTCTGTTATAACTTTAATTTACTGGTTTATGATTAGCTACATTCACATTGCTGGTATATCCTCCGAAGGTTTCTCTATTCACTAACATGCACAAAAATATAATATTTCTGTCTAAAATACAGAACATCATAAGAAACTATATATATATATATTCCCACATGTTTTTTATCCATTATATTTTTATGAAAGCACAATAAATTAAGGTAAAGTATTCATATATATATATATATATTTAAAGTTTATTATTCTTTTTTAAATACAATAATACAGAGAAATGCAGTAATACATTAATGAAGATCATATAAATCAACATAATGGAAAATGCACACACACACACAATGAAAAATATTGTTCCCTCTTAATGTCTAAAATATTTGTAATTGGTATGTAACATTTATGACAAATACACACGTCTCATGTGAGAAAGTGCCATTTATATCATATAAATATATAAAAATATTAGTTAAGAAATTAAGACGGCATGCTCTGCTAACTTACATGGGGAGAAAATTTAACATAATTTGTTGCTGTCGTCTCAACAAGAGTTTACACAATTACAGACAGCTGGTTTGCCTTCAAGCAAAAACTTGTGACGTTACAGTCTCAGGTTGAGTATTACTTTCTAACAAAGCATTTACAGAAATACTGTAGATACAGTCTTCGTCTAATTAAACTGACAGCAAGTATTTTTTTTTTCAGTTTAAGTCCTTGAAGGTTAATCAACCAATTAAAATGTCATCCCACACTGACCAGGAGCTGTCAAGATCCTAAAAACAAACAAAACAATAACTACCATCATAAAAATGCTCTGTGCTCGATATTCAGAAGACTTGAGTTGTGTGAGTCATGTGATCTGCGTTTATGGTGCTTTTCGGACAGTTACAGGAAAAGCACATAGTAACCTTGGGAAAGATTCTCAGAGAAAGTTAATTGGAGTGGGGTCTGATCTTATCATGGACGTTCAATCTGTGTTAGTTAACTGTAAAACTCAAGGCACACTCCAGAGCTCGCTGCAGCCTCTCCGGTGTTAAATAGAAATAGCCTGAAGCAATTAGCCCACTAAGACCCACTCATTAGGAGGTAAGAAGTGAATGAGATCTGCTCACCACAGCTAATCAATATTAATGATGGATTATTTACAATTAACAATGGGCCCTTAATGGCCAGCTAATTGTTTGTTTTGGCTTAACGTGGTGAGGTGAGAGCAGCAGATAAACTAAGGACATTAGTGAGAGAGAGGAGCTAAATGTTCTTCTCACTTTCTTTCACAGCCCAGATAAGCTTGTTTGTAATGGAGGAGCGTTTGTTTTTCATGTAGGTCTGCAACAACTCATCTGCTCAATGTTTTTTTTAGGTCCCTCTTAATCAAAATGAGAGGTTTGTGGCTTTTAATGTCTTCACATTTACACTTCTCCAAGTGTGTGTGTACTGTGTATATTTATTATTTAGCACATTAATGTATATATTTAAAAAATGTGTAATGTTTATATAATAAATGTATTTATATAGAATATATAAAAAATATTTTATAAGTGTATATACATGTAAATGTTTTCTAAATATGTGTGTGTGTGTATATTCAAGATTCAAGAGTTTTTATTTATCACGTACACAATTATACAGAGTATAACCAGCAATGAAATGTAGGTCAGGTTCGCTCCAGTGCAATTCTATATGTAATAAAAATATAAAAAAGATAAAAATATAATACAAATAAGAAATAAAATGAATAGTAATATAAGGAATGTGCAAGAGAATGTGCTAAATGTTGTACATGGTATAAATTAAAATAACAGCAATATGTTTATGAATATGAATACTGATGGTGAAGTCTTTGGAGTGAAGACACAGGGTTAGAGTTTAGGAGCCTGATGGCCTGGGGGAAGAAGCTCCTCCTAAGTCTCTCTCTCTCTCTCTCTATATATATATATAATAAATAAACACAGTACACTTATATATTATGTAAACAAAAACTATTTTGGATGCAATATACAGTATATATATATATATACACACACACACACACTAATACGCACACACACAACCCCATACAACCTGCAACATAGAAAACCATATTATATCTTACTAGCTATTTCTATCATAGAAAATCGAGTTAAGAAAATGTATTCTTTCATGATGTCAGAAAAATAAACACAAATACTACACTAAATTCAGGTGACAACAGAATCCAAACCTTTTTAATCCAGACCACTTTCACATCAAGATGGTTAAAATAACAACTGGCTGGTTTGAGTAAAAGTAAAGGATATAAATAAATACTAAAATAAAAATAACTTAACCTACACTGCATGACTGGAGAAATGTGTCTTTCTGAAACCAACAACTGCAAATAAACAACTAAAATTTCAAATCTTTGGTTTTTATATCTCATTGTACTTTATCAACAAAGTTCCACTTATTCACTTGTAATCAAATCTGTAAAACACACTTTAATAACCGTGTTCAGTCATTTTAGCCCACTCCTCCATACAGATCTTCTCTAGATCTGTCAGGTTTAGGTGATGTTGCTGACCAACACAGAGTTTCAGCTCCCTCCAAAGATTATCAATTGGATTTAGGTCTGGAGACTGGCCAGGCCACTCCAGAACCTTGATATGCCTCTTGCACAGCCACTCCTCGGTTTTCCTGGCTGTGTGCTTTGGGTCATTGTCATGTTGGAAGACCCAGCCACGACCCATGTTTAATGCTCTGACTGAGGGAACGAGGTTTTTGCCCAATATGTCATAATATACGTCCCCGTTCATCCTTTCCTTAATTCAGTGCAGTCGTCCTGTCCCCTGTGCAGAAAAACACCCCCAGAGCGTGATGCTTCCAGCCCCATGCTTCACTGTAGGTATGGTATTATTAGGATGATGCTCATCATTCTTCTTCCTCCAAGCACGGCGAATGGAGATAAGACCAAAAACTTCTACGTTGGTCTCATCTGACCATAGGACTTTCTCTCATAACTCTTCTGGATCATCCAGATGGTCCCCTGGTAGACTTCAGACGGGCCTGGAGATGGGCTGACTTGAGCAGGGGATCCTTCCGTGCGATGCAAGATTGTAAACCATGATGTCTTAGTGTATTACTGATAGTAGCCTTGGAAACCATGGTCCCAGCTCTCTTCACAGCATTGACCAGCTCTTCCTGTGTAGTTCTTAGCTGATTCTTCACCATTCTTAGCATCATTGATACTCCACGAGGAGAGTTCTTTCGTGGGCCCCAGTCCGAGGGACATTGACAGTCATCATTAGCTGCTTCCACTTATTGACAATTGCTCCAAAAGTTGTTCTTTTTTTCCCCAAGCTGCTTGGCAATTGCCCTGTAACCTATTCCAGCTTTGTGAAGGTCCATAATTTTGTCCCTTGTCTTTTGACAGCTAACGACCTCATACAGGTGGTCTTTGAGGGTCAGAATTTTCAGATTTTTCTTTTTAGATTTTGTCTCTCACCATGGAAATACACCTAAGAGAACTTGCAAAATCACAGTATATTCCTCACTGTATATTCACTATTTTAAATCATTATTGTTTTAAAAATGTAAATAAATTGATGTTTTACCATCACTTAACTCAGCCATTGGGAGGCTGGAGTTTGCAAAAAAATATTTACTACCTGAGATGAAGTGTGTGAGGTGTGATTAATGATCATTTCTGTGTCCAGTTTGGTTTAAACCCCATAATTTTGAACTCAGGTTTCACCCCCACCCTGACTCAGGATTGAGTGCTTTGATTGGTTGTTGCTCATCTCACAGCTCACACCTTTTTTACACTTTTGTTGGGCAAATGGGGGAGGCACCCTGCAGTTTAAGAGGGGGGTCACCAAAGTTAGAGCTGTTTTCTTTCCCACCTTCTTGGTCATTCAGTCTGTTGCACTTTTGTGACACTGCAACACAGTTCAGTTTATAAGGAAACTTACAGCGAGAAAAGGCTTTGCTGATGATCACAGGAATTCTGGACACTTTGTATTTTGCGATTTTCAGGCCTGCTGCTGGTCTGCAACATCAACACAAAAGCTACTTCTGCTATCAGAAACAAGGACTTCAACCAGTTTCACCTGACAGACAATGGCTTATTTACTAGTTTTACTGGTGCTGATGCTAGTTTCACTATCTGAATCCTTTCATCTGGAGCACTTCGGTCGATTTGACTGGCAGAAGAGCATCCAACCAGGCGAGGGATGCCCTAGAAAGTGCCACCCTGAGCGCTGTCCAGACGTCAGGCAGCTGCAGGGATGTCCGGCCGGGCTGGTTCGTGACCAGTGCGGGTGTTGCTGGGAATGTGGGAACGATGAGGGACAACTGTGTGACCCGGAGCCCTTTTCTGGGTATACTTTTTACGGGCGTTGTGCTGAAGGACTGCGCTGCAGAGCCCCCCGCAGAAACCCCTCAGGTGAACCCAGAGCCATCTGTGTGTGCAGTAAGCAGGAAGCACTCTGCGCTTCTGATGGAAAGACATATAAAAATATATGCCAGCTTCGGGCGGCCCAGCACAAGCAAGGCAAAGGACAGATGCTGACAATGGTGCACCATGGACCCTGCAAGTCAAGTGAGTATCTCTTACTATCTATTACTAGTATCTATTACTGCAACTTTTAAAAAGTGCATCTGAATTTATTAAAGAAAGGCTGGGGTAAAATTAAGTTGAAATTGCAATCATCCAAAATTAAGCTTATTTCTAAAATCGAAAAAAAAATATATATATAGAATTTTTTTTTTGCTCTTGGCGATGGCTGGGATGTCCTGACAGAGATTTAGCTTAAATGCCTTCAGCTATTTAAAATGTTTTGGACTGTATTGGATTTGTTTTCTTACTGGCATTTGATACTTAATTTTAGTACTGGCACGTGTTTGCTCAGCGACATCGGCTAAAGTAACGACCACATCAGCTTGGTATGAATGCTTCTGCTAATGTAAATGTAAATGTATATATAGATGTAAATGTCATCTCTGGAGAATCTATTGTCATGGATAGAGTCTGAGTGCCAACATAATCACATGCACATTTAAAAGTTTTGTCATGGAAAAGGCCAAATGAAAACCCATTTGTTCAGCTGTGGGAATAATAAGTCAGCCGTTAAGTTTGTATTTACCTTACCGTCATGTTTAAGATTAGCAGCTCGTAAGTGTCCAATCTCACACCTTAAAATAATTAACCAAGCTAATCAAAACACAGCACAAATGGCTACAGTAAATACAGAAGCTTGTGTGAAAAAGCTACCTGATTTGCTTCTGGATGCTTTTTTTTTTAATTGTAAAATATATTTTGATTTTATAATCAGTTACTCAAATCTTGATGTTTTGTATCCTCTGCAAACTTTACAGAACCGGTTATCACTTATGCTCCCCGTGACATTGTCACATCCAAAGGAAGTGATGTCATCTTTTCCTGTGAGGTGTCATCATATCCACTGGCCTCCATCCACTGGAGTAAAGGAGGAGACATTATTTCTTTTCCTGCTGATGATTCAAGCACAGCCGTACAGGTATGTGCACATAAAATAATTTGTACCTGGTGGACAAAACAATTAAAAAATTTAACTAACTTTTTAACAAATACATAGGAAAGCACTATTCAAACTGATAGTGACTAGGATTTTTCATTGCATTGTGCATATAATTAACACAGTTAAAAAATAAATGTTTTTTTTTCTGCAGGATACAGTAAAAAACACTAATTCATAAACGTTTCTAAGAGTGTAAACAGATAAATGACCTCTCAAACAGAAGGTTCTCTAAAACAGCTCTGGTTTTGTTAAATGTGTAATGGTGTATGTTTATGTAATTACAGGCTCGTGGGGGTCCGCGTCGGTTTGAATTGACCGGCTGGCTCCAGATACAAGGAGTTGGGTCGAACGATGCAGGTGTGTACACATGCACCGCCAGGAACGCCTTCGGAGAGGTGTCTGCCTCCGCCAGATTACAGGTTACACAACAAGGAGGTATGTCTGAGAGCACACTCATTCATAGACATCAGAAAACAAGTTCAGAGGTGAACAAGCTGAAAAACATGATTGTTGGGGTTACTTACACACAACACTGTTTCCATGTTTAACACTTGGTATTGTTCAGAAGTTACTTGGTAATAGCTCAGGAGACATATATTTAAGTGTCAACGTAGTCTCAGGTGTTTCTCTGAAAATATCTACGAAAAAATTTAACAAATGGAAACAAATGAGCCCATTGTTGATGGTATCTGAGTGCACGTTCACATTAAAATCTCTTTTTAAAAAATTAGATCTCTGTGACGTAACGTAATGTGTACGTGTATGTAGTAATACATAGTAAAGACACACACACATGCATATATTTAAGTAAAATATTGAACATATATTAAATATGTTTGCATATTAAACAGTTTATATAAATTCAATGTAAATACTTTTAACATGTACGTTGTATGTGTGTAAACAAAAAAAGAAATTTTGTTTTGGATGCCATTAATCATTAGACAGCACTAATACATATTATAGAGTGTATATATTGCTTGACTAGTATTTCTCTTTTGCGGTCATGCGAGTTGATTTCGTCATCTAGTATTATTAAGAGACTATTTAACTTAATACAATGAACAAATGTTTAACTTGAACATTTGTCTTGTTTTAACATTGAAAAATACCCATCTAGACTGCAGGGAGAGGTCTGTTAGGTTATTCATGTTCTCTCTGCGGTCTGTGGCGTCGTCAGTAAAGACATGCGAACGCACCAACAGTGGGAGCTGATCGATTCGCATATGCCACTATCAAAGCTTATCATCTCCTCATCGCTAAAGGTGAACTTGGCCTTCCGAGAATCCGACAGAGCTGATGATAACCGTACACCAGTCGAGGGCTTTCTCCGGGAGGAACGTAAGGCTGGTGATGACAGGAGGTCGAGAGGGTCCTAGATGGGGGGAGATTTGGAAGGGAAAGGGAGAAGGGGTGGAAGGGCTTGTGTATTATGTGGCAGGTCGTTGCTGTGACTGTCTGGCTGTTATCTCTTTCTCTGGGGGGTCTGATCCTTTAGACTGGCCCTTATCTTCACCACCAGTGCCTGCCCCCCCTCCATCCCTCGCTTCCCGGAACGTCCCGACTGCTATGAACTCTGGGATAGGTGGTAGTGAAAGGTGACTCTGGACACATAGGTTTAGATGCTATAGAGAAAAATAGAATGAGAAGATTTAAATATATCAAGTGTGTGTGTGTGTGTGAGTTTTACAGGAACTTGAGGGCAAAAATATTGATGAATAAATGCTGAGCTTTCCTAATATGATAATATCAAAAGTAAACGTGCTGTGCTTTGTTTAGTGCATTAATTAATAGATCCTATTTGCATGCTGGTAATGACTGTTCACCATGTTTTCACTTGTGTTAATTAAAAAGCCCTTGCTAAAATGTTTAGTATAGTATGCTATATGAATTACAGTACATGCTAATAAATGTTTGCTATCGGCATCTTTGGTTCCATAAAGAATCTTTAACTACAAAAGGTTCGTTATAAGAGAAGAAGGTTCTTTAGATTTTTAAAATGCTCCTCACAATAAGAAAAGATAGGTTTTTTAAGGAGCCGAAAATAGTTCCTCTGTGCTGTGAAACCCCTTTAAAAACATTTAGTTTTAAGAGTGCATTAAACAAAATAAAAATAAACAGTTTTCCTTTTTATATATATATATATATATATATCATAAATAATAATTTATATTTTCCAGGTTCTCAGATCACCAAAGAGCTCCGGAAAAAAGAAAACGGAGCTTATAGAATATCAGGCGGAGAGGAGAATGTCGATGATGAAGATTACGAAGGCCAGCCGAGTGGATATATGTATTTGTAACAAACAGAGATTTTAAAATCATAGCATTTAAACACAGATGTTTCTTTATAATGTTTCAAATGTAAACTCAGCATAAAATGTGTACTCTTAAAAATTTGTATTGCCCTTTTAAGAGTTAATGTTTATGTGTGGGCATTGTATATAAATTCAAATAATTTCTATTCACTCTTGAAAATTGTACTTAAAAAATAGAACTTAATTAAATAGTTGATTTATGAATTGAGTGCCTTATTTGTGATCGTTATCATGGGCACATTGTTATTGCCAAAAGTTAGAATGCAAAAGTGCACATGCCCCCCCAAAAAAAGGCATTTACCCTGAACCCATTCCCTGCTGTTGAATAAAACATCAGCAGTGTCTCTCCTCATGTCTTCTCAAAGACGCTGAGCAGAAAAAAAAGCACCCAGGTTAAGTTGTTTGAAAGCTCTGGTATTAAGAGGCGTTTTACACTTAAGAAGTTGGTTTCGCTGGGTTTTCTCTTCCCTCCCCTATTGATTGATGCTTAGCTATCAATGCATAATAGAAAAGCACTCAGGACAAATGTGGGGTTATGGCCTTCCAGGGAGAGAGCAGACCAGGCTGTTTCTCAGCGCCATTATTGCCCCATAAAGGATCCCTGGGGAGGGACAAGTTCCTCACATCAGCACACACCAAATACCCAATTAAAAAAGAAGACCTTTAAATTCTCTCCTCTTTCCCGGGCAGAAATCAATCAGAATTCAATCTGTTCGGCTTGGATTCCGACAGGCCAGGTAATTGCTCACCAGAGCTCGGATAGGTGACAACAGCTTTGAGGTGAGATGGCGAGCCAATCAGGTGTTCTCTTTCAGACCGTCGGTGAGAAAGCAGCGATACCTAACGAAAGCTTATCTGTGCGCTTTCAGGGCGGCTTGTATTTTTAGACTCTTGGTGGCAGGTGAGGCTTTTCTTTTATAGGCAGCAGGTAAACGATACGACTTTGAGCGTTAAAATAAATGGATCATTTAAAGTAAGTGGCTCTCATATTCGTCTTCTTAAAAGCCCTTTGAAAATGAATTCCAATTTGGAATGATTTGTACTCCAAAAGGCATTTGTTGGGGAGCGTTGCGAGGCGATTGGGCGAGCGAGAATCAGAGAGACAGACCGGGTAAGAGGGAGGGAGAGATGGATGAAGATGTGATATGGAGTTAGAAGAATGCAATTAAAAGCTGAATCATTCTCACTCCAGCGTAACTCTATCCGTGGAGATGAGAGCCGAGCATCTTTCTCATGGCTGTATTTGTGTGGATAAAGCTCTCCCCTGGCCCTCGTTTTAGATTCGCGCTTAATGATTCCCTCTCCGATGGGAGAGAGTGGGCTGCTGTCAGGACGGGAGACGCGATCCGGACGCAGAAGTGCCTGAGTCCCACTGGCCGGCAACACCATGTGCAGGGGTCAGCCGGGGTCAGAGGTCATGGGCAGAGAGCTAGGATTAATGGACATCTCAATAAAACGTAGGGTCAAGTTACCAGTTGCCCAGCTTGATCTAACACACACACACACACACACAGACTCCATCTCTCATTATTTCACTGGAGTGTGAACATAAGACTCACCTCAATTGAGCAGAGGAGGATGTGGTTACAATCTTCACTAGCCTGCCCTAAAATACAATGAAATAAGCAGATTAATACAGTATAATTTGAAGATTGTGTACAATACACTTTTACAAGAAATCAGGGGAAATTAAAAACATCTGAATTGATTTCATATAAAAATATGAGCTCAAAAATATAGAAATCTCAAATAAAAAGTGAAAAAATAAGCATGCAGGAAAGACGTCTGACTTAATGAAGCAGTCATGACAGTGAATGAAGCATTTTAATGTTGTGCAGGTCGATGGAAAAGACCATGAATATCCACAGGAGAGATGAACAGAGATCAGATTAACTGCAGTAAAACAGACTCGAGCAAATAATCACTTGCTGACAGATGTTCAGTTGATTTTGATATTTCATACAGTGCAAAGAAATTTATATATGGAGAATCAAACTTAAAAAACTGAATAAATAAAATAAAATAAATGTATATATATTTAGACTTAAGTGAGTTAAATTAAAAACATGCATTTAGCCCAATTCAATAATTAATATATAAATATTTTATAATTTAAATATACTGATTTATATTTAAAAAAATAAATCATAATTAAGGTGCTTTATATTTTATCTAATAAGGTAGAGAAATAGAAGAATTATTATTTTTATTATTATTGTTATTTATTTTATTGTTCCTGTATTTACTATTTTCCTAATTTTACGCCCCCACAAAAATCATGCAATAAATCGCTAGTTTACAGCTATTTTCCCAAGCTCTAACACTATCAAATAGCTCGAAATAGAGATGAAGTTGGAAAACGCCGTGGAAAGTACCTCATTAACACCATCAGGTGGCGCGTGCTGCTGTCTCATTCCACCTCCGCTGGAACTCTCGCGAGAACCCCGTTGGCTTTTGAAGGAACTAACGCGAGAAGTCCGTCCGCTGTTGGGCGGCATTTAGATGATGGATTGTGAGCGGCCTCATTAAGTCACGCAATGAGTGAAATATGTCTTTGTCTCCCCTTTGTCGCAAAGTAATAAAGGGAAGCTGAATTCTTCAGCACAGCTGCACATTATTGCACAGCTCTCAGCTGGACGATTTTCCCCCCTCTCTTCTAATTGATAAATGACAGGATGAAAGGTTATTGTTGTCACACTAATTGGGAATGGCGGTGAATTACTAACGGGGCCCGTGCGTTTTCTGCAGTGGCATTGGGTGCCACAGTCTGACTGGTGTTTTCACAAGCAGCTGCTCTCAGACTGGCCAATATGAAATAACCACATGGGCATAGAGGGAATATTAATTCCAGTGATTAAACAACACTTGGGAAAAACGAAATATATAGCCTACAACAGTGATATGACGGTAAAATAAAGCGTTTTGATTGCATGCCACTATTAAAACATACAAATACAACAATAGGTGAGTAAAAAAACAATATAAGCTCTTCAGGGGAGACTGGGTGCATTATTTTACTTACTTACTCTTTTTTTTTAATGGTAGATGGTCCTATTTATTGTAGACATATGCAAAACAATAAACACACCAATCAAGTTATAAAGTATTTAATGCCAATTTTAAAACGAACACCCACTGCCAAAGAAAACAGTGGTGCATTTTGACAGTTGAGATACGGCTGTTGTGAGACTAGTCCCGACTTTCCTGCTAGTTGGTATAGTTTTTAAAAACATTACTTTATCCAAATGCAGGTGCAAACATACTGTAGCCCTAATAGAGTTTCCAGTTTCAATCTCATTTAAATCTTTATTCTTATAAATGGAATACAGTGCTGTAGAAATGGACTTCCATTTGCAGGAATGTATCATTTAACCCTTCTATTTTGCTCTCCGGAGAGCTACTCTTTCACTTAGCTTTTTCCTGTGAAAGCAGGATTTGATTACTACGGTAAGTAGTAAACATGCAGGTATTTTTCCATCTCCGCTTGTTCTGAGTTCAGGGCCTCGGAGTCTGTGGATGCAGCTCGTCTGTGGCACTTTTCACAGATCAGCTTTCACACAAACAAACCCTCACAGAGGAGACTAGAGTATATGGAGGTAAATGTTCAATGCCAGCCAGGCACAGCTTCAAGAATCAACCAGAGTGTTACGGATGCTCACATTTGCCTTTGCAAACACATCAGATCAGCCCTTTTTGATCCCCTTCCCATTCAAAATCTGTTGTGTCAATAGCTATAAAGGGTTTCAGAGGAACTGTTTGCTGTTTAATAATGTATATAGTCAAATGAATAGCATGGAACAATAAATATTTGCAGTACGGTGTTAAAAATCTAATGGTGTGTTCGGAACAAACATGTATATTGACTTGAGTAAAGATGGCGAGGGTGTTACTCATGGTTCCTGTGGCTTTAATCTTTCAGCAAAGAGTTGAAGGAACATAACGCACTCTGTAGCTATACTAATAATCTTTTTCATATTTCTCTTTAAAGTGACAGCTATACTCATGTTTCAAGTAAAAGTATATTTGCCTTTGACTTATTAAAATCACATGTTTTCTTATGCATGCATATTCCATTTGGCCCAGGCAGACAGCAGTCAGTGATTGACAGATGTATTGATCCCCAGAGAAGCTTTGTGACGGTGATGTGGCATATTTTTATTTACTGCCTGTCTTTAATCCAACCTAGCCACCGCTGACAGTACCGCCTGTCCTTTAAGACTGACACAGTGCCTATTGTGAGGAAATAGAAGAGTGCGGTGTTTGATATGTTGAGGATGCCATCAGGGAAAGCTGTCATGGGTTCGCCAGCAGGTACTGTCACCAACATAATAAATCAACTGTCTAGTCATTCATTCATCCTTTTGGCAACTCTCTCCCAGCTTCTGTTCACTTTAAAAACCTATATTTCTTTCTTTTTCCAATGTTTTTAAAATAAAAGCTACCCTAAATAACAAGCTTGGCTAGTAATTAACATAGTGCTCCCAGTTCGTCTTACTTAAGTTTGTGTTCAAAGTTTTTTAAAGAGTTAATACGACAAAAATCAATGACTTTATTGTGAGTTACTGGCAATTTTTGAGTGATAACCTACACTACATTTTCAGTGTAGTTCCTTTTTAAATGTGCTTCCTGCATCAACCCAGTACCTTGTAAATGCTGTTACTAGATTCCTGCCAGTTCCCAACTATTTTTGCATGCTATATAGATCAAACGGTCACAGAATGGACACTGAGTGTACCATCAGAGGCCTAATCGCAATGCATTTCAGGACGGCCAAATCTGCAGTGACATCATGCTGCGAGAATAAATGGGCGCCGGAAGCTACAGCAGGTGCTGAGGTTTGTTGGTTATGGATGGTTACCTATCATTGCCTCGAGTGCTCTCAGAATTGCAGTAGGTCTACCTGAGGCGAGGGGCGCACTATTGTTAACGTAACCTGAACAACCCAAATCAGTAATGAAGCATCAATCCTGTTGTGAACCATCTCATCACAGAATTATTTAGAGAGTGATAGTCAGTTCTTCCATCCTGTTTTATCGCCTCCAATTCTCATTTCCAAACAATTATGGCAGAGTTAATTGCCAATATCCACAGCTGGGTTTCAATGGTTTTCAATGAGTTACCACATCACCAGTCATCATATGTCCACAGTGAAATAAGAGGGGGGTTTGCTTTATGAGAAATAAAACTGAAAGTGTTTCACTCTCACAGTAAAAGGACCTGTTGGGGACATCAGGATTTTGTAAACACGGCCATTGGCGAGGCACCAATGTGCAGTAATAGCTGGTTTGAGGATGTGTACAGAGTTAGAGAACAGTGAATATGTGTGGTACTTGGTCCCAAGGCATTATGGGTAAAGAGCTACATGATGGGGCATTAGAGCCCTTGGTGACAGTCACACAAGCACCACAGTGTTTGTTCAGATGATGTAATCATAACACGAACGACTGCAGGAAAAAACTGAAGCGAGAGAAAGACACCGAGGTCAATTTGGTCCAGTTTGCAGGCCCTCGTGTCATCTTTATCGAGAGTGATCCGAGAGAGGCGTAGAAAAGGAAGCGAGATGCAATCTGATTATCATCGGAGCAGAGACACGAGGACGATGGGCGTTTAATGCATAAATGCTGGAAAAAGTGATATTTTATTACAGCAAAAAGGCTTTCAAAAATTACAGGAAAAGGCTGGAAAATGTGTCTGCTTTGGATGGCACTAAAACCTGGTTTAACAGGGTCATAATTCACTTAAGTCTGATGGGTCCTGTCGTTCAAACTCTCAAATGTGCTGCCCTGAAATCCTGATTTGATCAGCAGAAACTGCATTTTTGAGGAAAAACCACTTTGTTGCTATTACTGTGGTATTTCAAAGACCGATAAGAGCAAAAAAATTGCTTCTTCAAATTTCATTTTTTGATGTCCCATTCAATTGATCAGTTTATACTGTGAAAAACGACCATGTTTCCTTCCAAAGGGGACGGCCTTCTGTTACATGTGCTACACAAAGCAGAGCAATTAGATGAAAGGCGCTACATTTAAGATGATTTATGCCACGCATTATGTCCGTGGAAATCCCCATTCTCACTTTACACTCATATTTGCTTGAGAGAAAGGGAGATGTCAGACATTCCGACTGTGATAAAATAATTACAACTATACGAGGAGAACATTAATTATTCTGATAGCATCTATTTATACCAGTTGTTTCGACAATGTATATAAAAAGCAGATACGTTTTTAAAGGCTGAGTAAGGCACATTAGACCAAACTTTGGAGGTTTTCATCAAAACTCAGTGATAATAAAAAAAACTAAACCACCACAAAGAACAAAGTCCATTTTACTAACTGCATTTCAATCTAAGTCCAGTGTAGGGTATTCCAATGGGTGAAAAAATGGGGTATACAAAGTATGCATTGCATTGAAAGAGGAGCTGATACATATACAAATAATGCAATGTCTTACACATTTTAAGCATTGGCCAAACATATACTGCCATGTGCGTCTTTGTAAAATTGGATTGCTGCATAGATAGATAACTGACTGACTTAATTTTGCACAACCATGACACCCTGCGAGTGTACTGTACTTTGTGGACACATCCCATCATTCAACAGAGCTTTCTAAACATGCTGCTGTTGAATCCACCTGTGTGTGGCGGGAGTTAGCATCTGCTGGAGCGTGTGTGCTAGCATGTAGCCTGAGGTGCTGAAGCACAGATCAGAGCGGGTGGATCATTAACCTTAATTACCTCTCTAATCCACTCCCCACACTACAGAGTACACAGACCGGCCCATTAGCCTGGATCACTGTCAGCCTGCAGGGGTCTGTGGCTCCTCTGCTTCTCACTGCAGCCCCCGGGGAGAGATGGCCTTTTAAGGAGAACCGCCGAGCGCCTGCCTGGAGGAGGGTCAGACGCTCTCTGGCACCCCTGCTTCTTTTGTTTGTTGTCTTTCACCCTCTTCTTCTTGTACCCAGATGGTTCATTTTGCAGAAGCTGGTGGACGGTTCCTCCCCTACATGCTTATTTGGGTTTTTTCATTCTACCCTGCAGGCATCCTTCACTCATTCCTGTCTTCATCTCTCTCGATCTCTCCTACACAGCACTGAGTGACATCTCAAGACATCCTACACCATCTCAACTCCTCCTTTCAGAGACAAAACACGTTGTAAGAGTGGCTTGACAAGCTCAGAGCAAAATGAACAGAATCTATCTATTTATCTATCTATCTAGTTGTCTGTCTGTCTATCTATCTATATATTCATTCATCAGTCCATTCATTCCAGACCTACTGGAATATTTCAGCATCTTTTACTGGATATCATATAACACGAATCAAACCAGAACAGTCACTCTGTTTGCTGCTCTGATGGACAGGAGAGCAGATGTGGCGCCAGTCGTGTAGCATTAGATGTAAAGTTTCCTTCTGCTTCAGTGGAGTTCATTATAGCAGAACTATATTTGAGTTCAGTGACACCTGCATTCTCTTTCTCCCTCCCTCTGTCTCTCATTTTTCAAAGATGTTTGAGAAGGCGTTTATTTGGTCTGTGGGTCTTAAAGCTCTGCTAAGTTTCAGGTTAATTGTCTTTATTTCTAATATGGCTTTACTGGCATGAAAATTGTGTCATTTGGGGGCATTTCCTTTGGGTGTGAAGAAGCCAATAATGATGCCAGTTGTGGACAGTTGGCATGCTTTCATTGGAAGTGATCCAAGGCTATTTGTCTTGACTCTGGCTGGACTCCAAACTGTTATTAAAGTTTCTTCTCTTTCCCTGGCATAAGACTGAAATGTGGCACTGACCCAAACACATACACACACACTCATTTTGATGCATATGCTGCCATGTTTAATCAAAGGGAAAACGATAAGACAAGTTTTGCATGGTTAGGTTACGTGAGTCACTAAATCACAGATCATTCTAGAAAGATTAAGACTGCTTTACTGACACAATAAGGGCATAAAATGGACTATTAATTCACATAACAGGAGCATTACAGTTAAGCAATAAAGTTTCAAATATTTCTCTGATACATATTTATGGAAACCAGGTGATTGACGCACATGTGTTGGAGTTTTAATTAAAGGCTGGGAATGATCCCCTGCAAACTAAAATGACAGAGTGTTTTCTGGCAATTAAAACATTATTGTCCGTAATGAGCATTTGAGGTGGATTCTTCAGCCGCTGCTCATTATTTCTCTATATTTGGACCAAGCAAATTGGATGGATCAAACACTCTACATGTTTAATTTTGAATCATTTGGAATTATGAAAACAGCTTTGCCACTGGCCATGTAATTCCAGTGTGGTGTCTCTAGATGCTGAGTAAAATTGGAAGAAAGGAACAAGAATCCTCTGAGAAGCACTTAACAATAAATGTGATGGTGAACCAATTTATGACTAGGACAAAAACCATTACAACTTAGAATTAGGGGCATTAATGTAAATGTATCTATGTCTATCGAAGCGACTTATAAATGAGGACAATATATCAAAACCAAAAAAAGAAAAGAAAAATATGCAAACAAAGTATGCATACACACACTACACACACACACACACACACATATATATATATATATATATATATATAGAGTGAGAGAGAGAGTGAGAGAGAGAGTGAGAGAGAGAGTGAGAGAGAGAGAGAGAGAGAGATAGTAAATAGAATACAAATGGCTTATTATTTGTTATATTGTTTTTAATTCTTATAAAAAATAATGCATTAAAACAATAAGTATAATTAGAACTACAAAATAAATGTGAATGAGTAAATATAGCATTATATGTTAGATTTCCTTGTATTGCCTTTCATTTATATTGTGTTTATTAACATAAAAAGTACCAATAAAAAATACCAATAAAAGCAATGAGAATTACAAAATAAATACTTTTTTACATGTATTTACATTTAAATAAATACGTTTTATATATATATATATATATATATATATGGGCTAATGTTGTTCTTCCAAAACTTTTTCTTCTTTTTGATTTTGGGGTGAAAAGTGCTTTTTAAAACAGTTCTTTCTTTTTCTTCATAAGAAAGCTTTGTGACTTCCTGTAGAAACGTGTGAACATGTTCATTACCGAAGTTGTAATGTGTAAAAGTTGGACCAACCTCGGCCCCCGAAGGCGCCTTCAGCCACAATCCCCAAATAATAAAGATTATGATCCTCCATCTCTGTAGATGTCCTGTGCCCTTCCCCTATTAAAGCAGCGCAGCCAAACTTTCCAGATGAAGAGCTTTGCTCCCTGCGGCACCGGCGTGCCCACTAAAAGCCGTCCGGCCCTCCGAACAACCGGGAAACATTAGCCCTCCGCACCGCCGCCCTGGCCAGCCTCTAATGGATCGCTCTCATTTCATCAGTCGACTGACATTTAATGAATATATATTTTATCTCTTCCTCTCCCGTGATCGGAATGCTCGCTGCGTTCCGGGAAAGAGCCACCCTGGGAGTGTTTGGGGCGGACCGCAAGATCTTCCGACCTGGCACCTGCACGCAGACCCCCACCCCACCTTCTTCTTCACGTCGTCCTCTTCCTCCTCTTGGCCCTCAATATCGCATGGAGATAAATAATTCATGGCTAGTTATTAGGGCTGGTTCAATAGAATGGCTGCTGATGGAAAGCGGTGCGGAGTGAGGCTGCCCGCGGGGAGAGAGCGTGTTGTTGTGTCAGCCCCCATCTGCCAGAATGCAATAAGGAGAACAATGAAGGCCTTGATTTCCACCAGCAGGCCTATAATCTTTAAATGGCTATTAGCAGTGGAGAGCAACCAGTCAATAACCGACAAAATCCTTTTAAAAGCTGCTCTCTCTGTGTGTCTGTCTCAGTCTCTCTCTCCCCCGTATCGCTCTCTCTCTCTCTCGCTCTTTCTCTTTAGACGTCTCCGCTGTCACATTCTCCTCTCAACAGTTCTGCTATCAGATATTGCTGCTGCTGTTGTTGCATTATGTTTCTGATCACATACTCAAACGAGGACATTAGAGCTTGTCAGAGCACACTCATACAAATCTGTTTTACACGCCAACAAATGTTATTATTTCCATATCTATACACACATATATATATATGTATGTGTGTGGATACTCCATGTGTGTGTACGTAAAAAGTAGAATGCAATTTATAAATATCTTTTTTCATTTAAAACGGCCAACAATCAATTTTTACAGCATATTTCCATCTTTGTTTGTTAGTACCGTAGTTGATTCATACTTTATACTGTACTTAAATTAGAATTTATATATAAAAATACAAAGACTGAATGAAGTGACCAGTTTTTCATGATATTCACCCTCATATTTACCACTACATTTATTAAATTAAAGGTTGCAATGTGATTTTGGAAATGGCATTTTTCCTCAGATTCACTCTCGTACTATTTATTTACAAAGATGTGGTTTCTTTAAGGTAACATGGAAATTTGGAAAACGAATTGTGTCTAAAATTCTAATGTGTAATAACTGTACCAAACACAGCCTCAGAAGGCCACACAACCAAGATTATGATCCTAAATAAAATAGGCTTGTAGTACTTAAAATATAAAAATACAATTTTTGCATTCCTTTCACTTAAGTAAGTCTCATGAATAAACAACATCGAGTTGTTGTGACCCAAAATAATAACAACAGTAATAAGATTATCTATTTAGATAAATCTTAATCATTTATAAATGATTATAAATGATTTGAGAACATCTTTGAATCTTTGAGAAAAACGTTAAATTAAAAATTAAAATGTTTGTAAAAGCTGTAATCAGATATTTTAGCATGATTTAGTTTACTAGATCTTAATCATTTTCATGTGTCGTCTCAGATCATGATCCTCAGTGTATTTGACAGTGGATTAGTTCTTTTCAATTGAATAATCCATAGAAAACAGACTTCTTTCAGTTGCTTGACATCATTTACCTGTGAAGACCCAGAAACAGAGTACTTAAGTCAACAGACGACACAAAGCAATCCATCACCAATGTGAATAACCTCACTAGGTTACCAAACTTCTTTTATAGTTTAGCTAATAAAGACAATCCAACAGTAAGTGCTGTCCAGTGTCGCCTCGGACTCTTTGGGCCTTTAAATGAGGAGAGTTAACAGTCTCTGGCCAGACTGCTACAATACTTTCATTCTGTTACATCAGACGGACATGCCATGACAGACAATGACATTACTGGATATTATATAAATCCCTGCATCGAGTCCAGTTCTAAAGTGACAGAAATAGTTTGCCATCGTGAAAGCAGCAGGGAGAAGAACATGTCCAGGTCATATTTTAGCCAACAAACAAAAGAAAATGAAACTAACCCTGTTTCACGGACAAGACTTAAGTTAGTCCCAGACTAAAAGACTAAACAGCTGTCTCAGATGAAAATATCTTGCTCTGACATCTTAAAACATGTCAGTGTCATTGTTCTGTGTTAAGATGCACACCTGTAATAT
>JAUCMT010010593.1:0-22554 GCA_032357475.1 Enteromius thamalakanensis | reverse complement strand
CATCGAGTAAGCTGTTCTGAGTGAGAAATAGCGATACTTGGTTATAAACGACTCGTTCAAGTGTTTTAGCTATGAATGGAAGGAGAGAGATTGGTCTGTAGTTATCTATGAGTGAACTGTTAAATGAGGGTTTTTTGAGCAGTGGGGTTATACGGGCTTGCTTGAATGCAGTGGGGAAAGTGCCTGTGAGGAGAGATGTGTTGATAATGTGTATAAGTGCTGGTAGGTGTGTGGGAGATATTTCTTGGAGAAGGTGAGAGGGGATTGGATCTAGTTGGCATGATGTAGGGTGGCTAGAGAGGAGAAGTTTGGATACTTCTGCCTTTGAGAGAAGACAGAATGAGAAGAGTGCAGTGTTAGATGTATATGTTGTGTGTGTTAGTTCCTGTGTGCGTGGAGGTAAGAACTGTCTGCTTATAGTAGCATTTTTGTCAGAAAAGAAAGTAGCAAAATCATCAGCAGTTATAAAAAGTGGTAGGAGGCGGTGTTGGTGGGCAGAGGAGTCATTTGAATGTTTTAAAGAGGTTACGTGTAATAGGAGCATTGTTGATTTTGGTGTGGAAGAACGTGGATTTTGCGGTATGTACTTGCGCAGAGAAGGATGAAAGCAGTGAATGATATTTCCTTAAGTCAGATGGATCATTAGATTTGTGCCATTTTCTTTCCGCCGCCCTAAGTTTGGATCGATGTTCCCGGAGAACATCAGAGAGCCAGGGGTTGGGAGGGGTGGCTCGTGCAGGCTTAGACAAGAGAGGACATATATTGTCAAGGCATGAGGTTAAGGTGGAGCATAGGGTGTCGGTAGCTGTGTTAACGTCCAGAGTTGAGAAAAGGGTGGTAGAGGGAAGAGCGGAGGATACTAAAGAAGAGAGATGGGAGGATGAGAGGGAGCGTGGGTTACGTCTGAAGGTAACAGGTTGAGGTGTTGGAGGAGTACACCTAGTAAGATCACCTGTAAGAGATAGGTTACATGAAAAAAAGAAATGGTCAGAGACGTGAAGGGGTTTGACTATGGTGTTGTGTGCAAAGCAATGTCGTATGTAAATGAGGTCGAGTTGGTTGCCTGATTTGTGAGTGCTTGTAGTATCAATGCGGTTTAGATCAAATGAAGCTACGAGTGAGTGAAAATCTGCAGCGTACGGTTTGTCCAGATAAATGTTAAAATTACCAAACACTAAAAGTGGAGTGCCATCCTCATGGAATTAAGATAGCAGTCCATCCAGCTCATCCAGGAAAGTGCCTAGTTGACCAGGTGGGCGGTAGATGACCACAACATGGAGTTTAATAGGAGCTGTTACTGTGATGTCATGACATTCAAATGAGTTATAGTGGCAGAGCAGAGAGTGGCGAAAAAAATTCCATTTATTAGAAATAAGTATTCCAGTACCCCCACCCCTTCCAGTGTGACGAGGGGTGTGAGAGAAAGAGAAGTTATTGGACAGAGCAGCAGGGGTTGCTGAGTCATCTGGAAGAATCCAGGTCTCAATCAGTCCCAGGACACTAAGAGAGGATTGTATTGAGAAGGCGGAAATGAAATCAGCTTTGTTAACAGCTGACTGGCAATACCAGAGCAATACTCTCGTTGGTCTTCACGCGAGGAGACTGAACGCTTCCGCTGACGCTTCCGTGACAGCTCGCAGATACTGAATATATGCACTGCTAGAAGCTGGACACACCTTCTGAATTAAGGCCAATATCTAAGCAAATAGTCCGAATCGAAACTAGAAGAGAGATGCTTCACACTTAAGTAACAGCAAGTATCAGCAAAACTAACTTCAATAGTCGAGACAAAAAGTGCTAATTACAACGAAAAACTACACGACGTATGTAACATACATTACATACATCCATACATACATTACATACAAAACATCCATCCATCCATACATACATACAAAACTATCTATCTATCTTTTAGTGGACCATTTTATTACACCATAGTACATACCAGGGTATTACTATCTGATACTATGACTGCACTCAACTTATTTTTAGATGGTATTCCTGATAGGTCTAACAACATTTTTTTAAATGGAGTGCAGAACAGGATCTTGATACTATACATTTGAAATCGTCATATTTCATACATTTCATACATTTTGGCCATTTCTGCATGCAGGGTGTTAGGAAGAGGAGAAAGAGGCAGAGAGAAATAAATAAATACACTGCTCATATAATATTTAGTTTTGCCTCCTGACGAGCAATAAAAGGGTGATGATCAATATCTTTTGAAGGTTAAGCACTTCCTTTCACTGGCTTTTTTATGAAAAAAGAAAGAAAAAAAGACTTAATTTATTAAAAGTTTTAGGCCCTGTTTTCTACCCTCTTAGTGCAAAGTGCCAAAAGAAAGCGTCTCCATCTGTGGAAGAAAAAGAGAAGAAGGAGAAAAAGTGTTGATGAAACAGGGTGTATGTAGCCTGCGGCCGTTTAGTGTTTGCCATACTGTGATTGTAATTAAATCTACGTGCTGCCAGTATGTGCTGGCAGAAACCCTGGCCCTACACTCCTCAACAAACCTATTCCCATCTGCCACACGCTTCTAACACAGACACCTACAGGACATTTGGAGAACAGAGGAGGAACATGTGCCCCTATCTCTCTTTGTACCTCCCTCAACCCATAGGGCTTTAGGACCCTGCAGCTGAGCCAAAAACAGCTTAAAAATAGTTTCTTCCGATTTGCATTCATGAACATCACTGTCTTTTGTTTTATTTTGAGGCTAGTCTAGAAAAGATGTTTGAAGGATGTTGATTTGATTATCTTTTTCGCAGTGTGTTGTTTGAAGCTCAAGGCTGGTAACCAGAAGGTTGCTGCTTTGATCCCATCATGAAGTGACCCACCATTGTGAGCCTGAACATAGCATTTAACCCCAGGTAACCCCAAAATCACACTCACAGTCTGTTCACCGACCGTCTTATTCATATTTCAGTCAAACATAGCAAGCGATTTTAGTTCTAACCTTTTGCATGGCTGTTGTAACTTCTAGGAGTCTAGATGCACAACTTTTCTCAGTTGTGTTTGCAAAGTGAATTAATAAAATGTGCACTTCTGAACTAGAACCAATCACTGAATTTCAGAAAGGTTTGTTCAATTCTGTTTTGTTGGTTCTTTAAAATAATTCAAATATTTTTACAACCACACAATTTCTTTTATTTATAATATATCAGCCACTCCGGAGTCTGCTCCAGCATGCTAAACTTCCTGAATATGTTAATATATGAATGATATCAGTCAGATATAACACTTCAGGTGTACATTTAACCCAGCTAGAGCAGCGGAAACACAGTGGGGATGATTATAGTGCGTGAAAGCAGCTCTCTGTACAGGACGACTGACTCTGGTGATGTTTATTTCTGAATATCAGTTCACTGACCACAAGTGCAGTGTGACTTTAAAGATCTGCGTGGAAGCTTTCTCTTTCTTTCTCTCTCACTTTCTCGGCCTGAATGTGCCTTTTATCACTGCAGGGTATCAGTTCTCTTTCCGTCTTTAACTGGACATTACTGGTCACCTATAAGAGATGCTGGGTAAATGACTGTATTTAAGGTGTATTGGAGAGACATACAGTTAGATATTTTGAGAGGTGCAGATGGAGGAAGAGAGAATGGAGGATGGACAGCAAATGCTGTTATTATGTGGTACATTTGTGCATTCACATGACCATTTACAAAGGGATAAAAATCACCCTCTGATCAAATGCATCACATGACCATGAAGACTGACCTTGAATGTCTGTTGAATATGGTGCAAGGACGCTTTCGGCTGACACTGTTGTGCATGTGTCAGTATATATGTGTAAGAACATAGAAAAATGACCCAATTTGGTATGACTTAGCAAAAAAAAAAAAGTTTGATAAATTTGCTTACAATGTTAATTTTATTTAATTCAATTTGTTTTTACAATCTATATTTAATATGGATTTAAATTTAATATAAGGCATTTATTGGTACTATTTTTTATTTATATAGTTTCATTTATGTATATTTTTAAATCAGACTGCATTCAGATTTGGATGGATATATTTTTATTTATATTTATAATATTTATTAAAAACTTTTTTTGTTCAAGATTTATTTGTACTTGCAATTTTGTATTTTGTAATTAATAGATTTTTATTTATTTATTTATTTATTTCATTTATTTAAAACTTTGGTCTGTAACTTTTTATGTGTTCAATATGTATAAAATTTATATAATAAACGAGTACGCCATGAATCCATTTTCCAAACACCATGTTTTTGGCTTGTCCTGAAACACTATTCACTATAATAAGCGTTTAAATAGCCGTTACATTGTGTATCACACCCTTGCTTGAATGCTACATTGACCAATCGACAAAACTATAGTAGTTTTGAATATAATTGTGGCTTGAAACAATAAGACTGCACTATTTTTAAAATGCCTACTTACGTAAAACTGACAAAGGTGGGCTATTTTAGTAAGCTGCTTTATTTTATATTTGGCAACTGATTGCAAAGAGCCCCACAAAGGCTTTAAAAGGATGAAACTACAAGCTGCGTATCTTTGAATATTGCTTGAGTCATCTTTTATTTACTTTCTCTAAACTCTGCAACACTTACTTTAACACAGCAATAAAACAATCATTTTCCTGTATAAACCCAATCTTGGGCAGACCATTCCAGATTCATTTTTCTCTCTCTCACTGTATTTGTGAGCAATTTCACTCGTAAGCCGTTATGTCTGAATCCCTCATGTAGACTGAAGGTGACCTCGGAAAAGGAAAAAGCAGTTTCACACAGCTTACAATTTCTGCACACTCCAAATCTGTCGCACCTTATTCAAACTGAGTTATGGGTAAATGAAGCAAGTGAGTAAAACCAACCAATCGAGGTGAGATGATAAATAGGTCAATAAATATTTTGAACCCAAATAAGGTTGTTTGTGTCAATTCTAATACATTCTGTTAACTGCATTTTTAAGCTTACAACCACTGACAACAATAGTAAGGTTTTTGGCAAGGTCACAGAATTAAACATGCACTGTGTCCTTCTCTAAAGCATTTCGAAATTGCAACTGTAAGTTGTGCAACAGAAAGATTGCAGCCGTAGGCCTTGTCTGAACTTTATAGAACAGCAATATAATATTCTGTAAGAGGTTAAAAGTCAGAAAGACTAATATTTCACAGCACTGACACTAAATTTTCCTCCGGTGACACACCCAGATGTGTAAGGCGTCAGGAGAGGGCACTGTTTCTCCTCTTTGTCCAGCCGTTTCACCCTGTTGCCGGTGTATTCATGCACCAGCCTGTCACAGCTTCCTCTCTCTAATTTTTGCTTTTATTATTAATCTAAACTTCTCTATCTCTTTTTTTTTTTAGTTCTGTCTCTTTTTAACTTTCTCTTGCCAACAATCTTACATTGCATTTCCCACACCCCCTGTGATCTGACATGACATGGCTACTTGTCACAAACTTGTCACAAGTTTAAAATGTATACTTTAAAGGTCACATTTGAAACCTATCCAAAGTGCATGCAATCAGCAGTGAACACACACATCTTGAAGCCAATGCTGTTGAGGCCAGTGAGCAGTTGGGGGATTGGTGCCTTACTCAAAGGTCTCACCTCAGTCATGGTATTAAGGGTGGAGAGAGCTGGATATTCACTCAAACCACCTATGATCCCTGCCAGACTTGGGACCCAAACCCACAACCTTTGGGTTACAGGTCTGAATCCCTATCCATTGAGTGAATTCCCAGCACTCTCTCCTTCAATACCAAGACTAAGGTGAGACCATTGAGCAAGGCACCGATCCCCCAACTGGTCCCCGAAAGCACAGCAATGGCTGCCAGCTGCTCCAGGTGTGTGTTCACAGTGTGTGTGCGTAGTTGATCACTTCTCACTTCTGTGTTTGTGCACGTTTGATTGATTAAATGCAGAGCACAAATTTCAAGTACGGGTCATCATACCTGGCCTCAAGACACTTCACTAACTCACTCACTACACAATAAGACCTCCTAGTGTTTCTTTTTAAAATTAGTGTTATGTTCATTATTTATGACTTAACATAACTTTATACAGATTAGATATTTAATTGCATGGTGCTTTTTCACAACAGTTTAAATTGGCAAATCGGATTGCCATTTCCCACAAGTTGGGATGATTCTTTAAGGTTTTCATGAATAGTACAACTTCAGATAAAATTCCTTAAATGTAAAACAACCCCCTCTTTTACTTAATCTAAAACAGCTCTGTTCACATCCACTCGTTTTGGTATCTGTCTCTTTAAGTGATCATGAGCTACTGCTCTATGGGGTTAGATCCCTGCCACAATTCTGCAAGTGAACGGTCATATTTTAAGATCGATTTTCACTTCCAGCTTTCATGAACAATTATATATTGTTTCACGAATTCGCACTTCTTCGTTAAATGAATTAAGCAAATTTGGCGTGCTGTCCGGGGAGCGAGCCGGGAGCTCAGCGATTATCGACGATAATACGATAAAAGTATGCATGCGCTGTATGTGTTTTTCCTCTTTCAATGTCATTGGTAAAGTAATTTTCTTCACAAAACTCGGTGCATGTGCAAAACACACTGTTGCACACTCAAAATATGATCACTCGTGTGCAGAATTGTGGCAGAGATCTAACCCCATACTGCTCACCCAACCCCTCTCTTTTACAGAGCGCCGACACAAGACACATGAATTGCTGCCTTGGACTATGTATGTGGCTCAGAGGTGGTCTCATTCTAATATCCAGCTAGCTATGTAGAAACTGGCTGCAAATTAAATTGGTTAACAGTTTTGCACTCAGAAAGACCATAACAAACTGGGTGTGTGTTTTTTTTTTTTTTGTGAGAGATATCTTTGCAGAAAATGTCTGTTTTCAGCTTACAACAAGGGTTTGGTGCTTATAGAAGTATAAGTATGTATATATATATATATATATATATATATATATATACATATATATATATATATATATATAGAAGTGAGTATAGCACTGCTTTTCACCAGGGGTAATTAATTAGGTCAACAGAGCATTGTGGTACCAAACTTCGAGTGTAAAATGACACAATGTTACAGTAGAATGTTGCAGTTAGACGCTTATCAATAATAACACCTAATAACAAATTAAATGTGAAGCAAGATAACACAGGATCCTGGTAACCTGGAGTTTAGTATAACCCAGAGTTAACTAATTCAAGTGTCGCTAGAATGCTGCTCGACAAATCAGATTTGACAAACAGAACTTACAGTTTCATGAGGTATGACAACTGCTTGCAGTACTGTACAATGAAAACTGCTTAGATCTTGCTTCCCATCTCTCCAAACATCAAACATTTATGAAGTATGTCCTACATAATTACATATGTTGGAGGTGTTCATGGTTTTAACATCGAATCTGTCTGTTCCCGAAGGGCAAGTATGCGGAGATATGATTGCAGCTGGGGGAATATTGATGAGGATAGTCTTTGCTATACTGTATCTACCTTTGCCTCTCAACTCCTGCCAAGATCGATAAGTCCTTTCGTTGATGGAAGCATGACATAACGATAACACGGCCTGACAAAGCACCACATACAGCACAACCGGGAGCACTTGTGTGCCCACCATTATCTGTGAATGTCGTCTTTCATTGGGTTAATTTGCCGTCCAATCTGTTTGCTGACTCTATAAGCTTTCAGATGAAAAGACTATATTATGTCCGTCAATGAGTTGTGATTACGCGACCCGTCCTTGACCAGGAATTAAAAACTAGTTCGTTTTGTGTGAATCCAGGGCTTTGTCGGGAATCCAGTGCTATGCATAATTCCCTGTCAAGGAGTCTCTGCAGCATTCCAATGTCAGAGCATTTCTTTCATAGCTGATTATAATGTACGTTGGGCTCCCTGCCATCATCACAATAAAACTGTCAAAGCACATTTGGCAGAGTGGTAAATAAAGACATTAAAATGTCATTATTCATGTTGAGCTATTGACGAGTTTTTGTACACTAAATATATATTGGATCTGACAACAAATCTGTTATTGTAAATTAGAGGACACAGTGAAGACAGCCAGAGAAAGTTTGTGTTCACATTTCTTATCATATTAGAATGGTTTTAGAATGAATATATTTATTTAAAAACAAGTTTAGAAACATCAAAATCATATTTGTAATATTTGTTATTGAATCTTTTTTTCATACTTTTTGTTTTCTTTCACCTTTTCTTTGTTTTGCATGAAGTTTCTCATACTTCATACTTTTTTACTTCACATTCTGTGTCTTTAATTCTTTCTCTATATCACACTTTTTTTTGGCTCGTTCACTCCATCTGTTTTCCAGTTGTACCCATTCTAGGGGTATAACAAATATGAGGGTTTGGTACATTTGCCCTTTTTTACTTTAGTACTTTTTCATATTTTATTTTGCTTTCTTCTTGTTCTTAATTTTTTCTTTTCACATTTTTTTCTTGGTATAAATGTATCAGCTGAAAATAGTTTATGCACATCTTTTTTCTTTCACTTTTTTGCTCATTTCCTCACTTTCTCTCTTTCACATGTTTTCCTATTTGCAATGCAGCAAATTAAGTTAATTCGATGTTATGTTTGATCAGTATCAGCACTGCTTACATGCCTCAACCTCAACACACATACACCTACCTCGTTTTCAGATTCATGCTTTTAAATCTATTTATTTGCCTGTTATTGATAGCTGGAAATAGCCCCCTGAGCACACATTAAACATTTACAGCACACACACACACACACACACACACACAGACACACACACAACTTCTCATTATATTTATCTTCTGTACGAGGTATTTCTCACTTACAGAGCCTTCATTAAAAAAATAAACAAGTGTGTGAATGTTGGAATGTTGTGGTCAGTGCCAGGAAAGTGGGTTTGAGTCCTGTAAGTCTTCTAGAGTCCTTTTGTAGGTGACTTTACTCCAAACCCTAAGCTAATACAGGCCTTGGTAGTTGAGTCAGATGTGTTACTTCCGAATCAGATTCTCATCCAGTAAGAATGACAGCAGCTTTGAAAAAATTCTCTATGTGAAAATCATAAAGGAAATGCAACCAATGTTTCTATGACGACCTCATAAGTTTGAGCGCTGTTCGCCCAGAGGCAAATGGGTTCTTACTGCCCAACGAGACCCATCTTCAAATAAAAGGATGACTTATGTTCTGTCTCAGTCTTTGAAGAGTTTCGACTCACACATGATTTTGCTCCAAGCACTTGACTTGTGAATTTTCTGTTCACTCTTAATGCTTAGTGAAAATCCTAACAGAGTGTGGAACTTTTTGAAAAGATCAAGAGAATGGTCCTGTGAATCTCAGTCGGAATTGCATGCAGAAGCACTTGTATTATTCATGCATTGTTTACCTAACGATTTTTGTCCTTATCACTACATTCCAATGTCTGTGTGGTGGCAACTCAATAATAGATCTTTGCAGCAGGTTCGCTTGTCAAATACTCTGTCCTTGGCGACGGTCCTCTGAATGTCACTGAACATCTGTCACCATGCCAGAATCTGTATCATTTCCTTGGTAACCTCATACGGTGACTCGTCCACATGGTTGCACAACAATTACTGTCTGCTGTTGATCTGGGATGCAGAATTGAATGAAATACCACAGATTTAACCTGTTGACATAAGCTGATGTTGCAGACACGTTGCTAATGGTGGTTACAGACATTTTTCAAAATGCCAGCAGTGACATATGTCCTGTCTATTATTTGCTGTTAGGACCCTTGCTGGCTTTCAATTTATGGTGTTTTTTAATTTAATGTATAGCCTTGTGTCTGAGTGACATCTTTGCCCTTTACAGTGCATTGCAATGTGTTTTTCTCTGTTCAGCATCTTGCAGCACTTTTTAAAAAATCTATCTGTGCAAATGTTTAAATATATACATAAAACACATAATATCAGGGGTTAAACCTAATTTCTAAAATAGAATCTCGTTTAGCGGCTTGCTGTCTGGGAGGACGGCGGATTTCCGAGACCTAGTGATTTGAACCCTAGCAAGTGCAGAGCTCGGCATCTGGCTCGTACCTTACATGCCCCCCATAAAGGAAGGCGCTAGAACGGCGGAGAAGGAGCAGCGGAGGGATGCACAAAATGCGGAAGGGAAGATAATGGGTTTATTTATAGTGGGAAGGATGGATCTTGGGCTGGTGAGATGAGGAGAATGATTAGATAATGCGGTGGCAGCCGCGGTTGATGTCGTTCACGCTCCTCTCGAAACTAGATTTTGCAAAACTTCACATAATTAAAAATGTCCCCCTAAGTTATATCAGGCCACTTCCTCATTTCATCCTCCCAATGTGTTTTGCACCACGGGTGTGGTAAATATTTACTCTAGTTTTGTATAGTTGGTTGTGTGTGCTCCCACGACATCGCTCTACACGCTCCTTACCTACTGGCTCCTGAAACGGAAGTCTAACACATTATAAGGAAATACGTCATCGTTTTTACTTCTGCGTTGAAAAATAAGGTGGATAAGAGGGCACAGCTAGATTGCACATGCAGGTTTTCGCTGAGGAGCCGAGATGTGACATGCGGCGGGAGCATAGACCGCCCTGATGGTTGATGTACACAACGGCTGCAGTGTTGTCCATTCGAAAGAGCACGTGCTTGTGGAGCAAAATCGGTCGAAAGCGACGAAGGGCCAGAAGCAGGGCCAGAAACTCAAGGCAATTGATATGCCACAATAGTCGAACACCTGTCCAGGTGCCCGAGGCTGACTGCCCGTTGCACACAGCACCCCAACCCGTGCTGGAGATATCCGTGTGTATCACAATGTGCCTGGAAACTTGTCCTAACGGTACTCCAGCCTGTAGGAAGGCAAGGTCTGACCACGGGCTGAAAAAAGCGGTGACACTCCGGGGAAAAGCCAATCCGGAGAGTACCACGGTGCCATGCCCATCTCGGGACTCGGTCGTGTAACCAACCCTGAAGGCGTCTCATATGGAGGAGCCCCAGCAGCGTAACTGCGGCTGCGGCTGCCATATTTCCCAGGAGCCTCTGAAATGATTTGAGAGGGACTGCTGTTTTGTTCCTGAATGACCTCAGACATGTCACAATGGACTGTGCGCACTCGACCAAACCCAGCTCCATGCCGAGATAAAAGATCCTCTGTGCTGGATAGAGTTTGCTCTCTTCCCGGTTGACCTAAAGGCCCAAATGGCTGAGGTGCTGTAGCACTATGTCCCTGTGCTGACACAGCAACTCTTGCGAGTGGGCTATTATCAGCCAGTCGTCGAGGTAGTTGAGGATGCGGATGCCTATCTGCCATAAGGCAGACAGAGACCCCTCCGCGAGTTTGGTAAAAACTCGGGGAGACAGGGACAGGCCAAATGGGAGAACCTCGGCCTGTGGTGAGGTAAGATCGAGACATGAAAGTACGCATCCTTCAGGTCAATGGCTTTGAACCAATCCTGGTGCCGGATGCATGTTAGTATGCGTTTAGGCATGAGCATCTTGAATGGCAGCCTGAGAAGGGACCGATTAAGTGCTCTGAGGTCCAGGATTGGCCTCAACCCACCGCTCTTTTTGGGCATGATGAAGTAGGGACTGTAAAACCCAGACCTAATCTCGGCTGGAGGGACAGGCTCGATTGCTTCCTTCGCCTGCAGGACAGCAACCTCCACACGAAGGACAGCGACATCCGTGTCCGAGTGAACACAGGTATAGAAAATGCCTCTGTACCTGGGCGGGCGCCTGGCGAATTGAATCGCATAGCCGAGGAATACTGTACTTATCAACCCCGACGTTAAGAAAGTGGGCTTTGTCAATGTCGGCCATCTTAGCGAGGCCGAGCCACAGGTGTCGCTCCTGAACCACTAGTGTGGACATCACCTGACCAATGGCACGTGTGGCAGCCTTAGTCATCCAAAGAGCAAAGTTGGTTGTGGCACGGAGTTGCTGCATAACTCCCTGGTCAGATCCACCCTCGTGCAGTGCCTTGGAACACTTGGAGTGTAGCCAAAGCTGCTACCGCCCTGCACGGTGGTGTGGTAGGCCCGGCCCACAAGAGCAGACAAGTTCTTACGCACCTCGGATGGGGCCCGTGCCGGTCCATGCCAGGCGGCACCGCTGTGTGGACTCAGCACAGTGCACTCGGCCTGGGGGATGGCCATGTACCCCCTGGCTGCACCTCCATCGAGGGTGGAGAGGGGAGAGGAGCTGGTGGCCATGCATGACGAGTACGGGGCTTGCCACGACCTGGTCAACTCCTCTTGCACCTTCGGGAAGAAAGGAACCTAGGAGGACCGCGACGGGGCCACGGTCCGAGAACTCAGCAACCAATCATCCAACCGAGACGTAATGGCCGAAGGTGCACGCGGCATCTCCAACCCGATCGCCCCGCTCTGGCGAATGCCGTGTCGCTCGACTCTCCCTCTGATGCAGCGGAAGATATCTCAGCATCCTCTGGTGTCTCCAGAGATGCACTGGGCCCGGTTTTCATGGGAGCGCACGCCTTAGAGAACACCGTGACAGAACTACATGCGCTGGCGGAGCACTTTTGTCCTGCGAAATGTTCTGCACAATCACCGAGCGATCCCCCAGGCACCCCCCCGAGGCCGCCGAAAAGCCAGCGTGGCTCTCCCTCTCACTGCAGGAAGTACACGAGGGGAGCTGTCTCGCGAACAAGAGGTGCGAACGTAGTGTAGCGATGGTCATGCGCTGCGATTAAATTATTATTTTTTGACGCCCTGTTGCGCAGAAGAGACCTCTCGCGGCACTGCATGCACTCAATGGCAAGGTCTCTTGCTTTAAAAAGGCTGCCAGTCTTGCGGGTCTATTGACAGCTGCCCAGATGAATATGCTGCAACGACGAGAGAGCATGAACTCGGACAGGAACTCTTAAAAATGAAATTGTTTTCCTCCAGCAGACTCGATACATACAGAAAATCTGCATGTGCAATCCAGCCATGCCCTCTTATACTCACGCTGTCATAAGGTGCACCTGGCTGTAATTATTGCACGCCAATATTTATTGGCCTTTTCCAAAAGATTCGAAGACGATTGGTATCTCATGCAAGATCCCATATGTAACGTTGAAGTGATTCGACTGAAAGGGTAACTTTTATTTGGAATGCGATTAATCATGATTAATAATTTAACAGCACTTATTTTATTTTATTTACAAATTTATGTATGAAAATGATTTTTTCCAGTTTTATATAATAATATTGATGTAAACATATGTGACATTCATTCAAATGAATATAAAATCAGAAGTAAAATAAAAAAAACCTGCACATTCAAAATGATAGCCAGTATAATATAAGTTCAAATAAAAATAATTGTGGTTTTATGTGAGTGAAAGGTACTAATTCATGTGGGGCCTGAGAAGCACTGGTCTAAACTGAGCCAGAAAATGTGAACCAACGGTTGCAGGAAACAACTTTTCACCTCTCTATCAGCTCTCAGTGGAAGATTGTTTTGGGGTGAAATCTTGAGGAAAATTGCTGCAGCCGCTGTTGAAAAGGTGCAGAGGCTGTGGTGGGACTGATACTGTGAGTAATCCCACACACAGACGATTAGCCCATGTGCTCGTCTGATGTCTGATTCCTTCAGCACAGCCGCTCAGTTCCAGAAACGCTGCCTGCTTTTATTATTCTGCTCGCGATTGTTGTAGAGACTACCATTGTTTCAGGGAAATACTGAGACACAGACATTTAGTGGGGTTTTAAATTCATCATAGTGCCTCTTGATTCTGTGCCTCAGCAAAATGCAGTGTTTTATGGGATATCATGCGCTGCTGAGGATCAGAGTCTTAAGTTGCCGGGTCGTTTATAACATACAAATGTTGGATTTTGGAAAAAAAAAAATAGTTGCCCATACATCCCAATAAGGAGGAATTAACTACAAAAACCAAATTCCAAATTGGAATTTTAAAGTTTGGGGTCACTTGCTTGCTTACTTACCTACTTTGTTTATTTAAAATTAATGCTGATTACATGTGAAAGTAAAGAACTTTGCACTGTTTCAAAAGATTTGTATTTTATTTTGTTTATTTTTTTGAACATTCTATTCAAACATTCCAGAAAAAATTATCATGGTTGTATCAAATAAATGTATCAAATTGAGCAGTGCAATCTTTTATTTGTTTTTGTATTTAGACAATAATTTAAATATTTGATAATTATAAATATATATATGCAGCAGATCAGACTTGATCATGTGATGATTCATGTGGTTTCATCACAAAATTAGTGTCTAAATAATAGCAGCAAATACGCACATACATACATGCATGCAAGCAAACAAACAAATATGACAAAATCATACTTTGAAACATGTAAACCAATCTGAAATATTTATGTTTATTATTAATGTTTTTTGTGGGTTTTTTTCTTTACAGTGCACAGAAATCCATTCTTGATAACAAGAGTATTTTTCTTTTGAAGAACCAAAATGCTACAAAAACACGAATGAGCAAATTTGTGGAGATAAAGGAAGCAGCGCTGCATGGTGGCCACACTGAATCTGCTCTGTCAGGAGATACAGACGGCTGCCAGATGCTTGGATGGCTGGATTCAGAACAAAGGCACTGTGATTCTTCTCTGTGTGACAGTAGGAAGAGGAAGGACTACACTAATGATGGAGGAGCCTCTGGGTGACTGCTGACACCCTGCTGTGTCTCGTTCTCACACACACACACACTCACACCCTCAGGATTGGAGTCTCAGCTTGCTTTCACACTTCAGAGTGTGAGTTAAATGCCAGCTCTTCTCTGAGAAAGGTGTGTGTATGTGTATGAGAGTGAGCGAGGCGGCCCTTCATGCTGACATGGTCTAAACTCAGGACCAGGACATTCTTGTTTGTCATTGTAGACACTGAAGGTGTCATGCAGCTGTGTTTTTCTGAAGCAGATGTTTGAGAGTGGATCTCGGGAGGTCATGAGACTAGATTTACCTCAACACTGATGGGTGGCCACATGATAACTGCTTCATTTAATCTGCAGTAGACATGCTAACATCAGTATTAAGATTAGTCTTTCTTCATTTTTACATACCAATGGTCAAAATAATTTTAATTTATCATTAAGAGATGATTATTGAACGTTTGCTTCATCCAGGACAGCCTGTATGTTTCAGGCTTTACAGATTATAGTAATAAAACACCAATGATAGATAATTAGTTAAATTACCATGGTGCATTAATCTACAATGCACGATGACAGCTTTAAACTGAGCTTGTCCAGAGTTTAGAGTCAGAACATTTCTGTATTTTTTTTTTTTGTATTAATATATTCAGCTGTGCAAAAATAAATCATTCCAATAAAAAAGATTAAACTGAAAATGAGAAAGAAAGGTTGAAGGTCATATAAAGAGAACTGTCAGAAGAAACTCTTTGCTGTTGAATATGGATGAGGAGTAGAGCATCTCTCCTCTGAGAGCGAGCGGGTGTTATAGTGCATGTAAAGGGAATAGATATCCTGAGCAGAGGGGTTTGTAAAGCAGCTGGGATGATGGTCTTGGGCTCACTTTACTGATAATGAGTTGTCAAGAGTCAGTACTCACATGCTCAGAAACCCTCAAGAGTTTGATCCATGTGGTGACTAAACTCACCTCTGCCACAAGTTTCTGACTTAACAGGCTTCCACTCTTCAAAGACAATTTGTTGGGATCTGTTGAGAAAAGAACGGTAAGAAATGGAAAAGTGCTGGAAGGTACCGTCATAATTTTGCTTCTACTACTCAGTGCTAAAACCTGCAATTATTCTCACTTACGTTACTTTGAGTAGTTAATACTAAATTTCCACTCGTTTTGCCTTTGATTCTCATCAAAATTCAGGATACAGCTTTATTAAAGCCTATTAGCATCACAAATGTAGGGTGCTTGTGTTGCTATAGCAATTATATATGTGGTTAGAATTATAAAACAGAAAAGCAATTATTCACAACCTTGTGAAAGTAGAAAAAACATTTCAAATACATTTTGTGAACATATTTGCATCGTAGAAAGTTTGTTGATTTATTTATTAAAAGTGAGTTTGTACCATGTACCATTCTGATTATGTAACGAAGGGGACTGACAAGGGCGGATCCAAATGCAGAGCTTTATTAAAAGGCATGGTCAAACAGGCAGGGTCGAGAAAGCGGCAAACAACAATGGTGGAGGCAAACACACAGAATAATTCAGAAATATAGCAAGGGTTTGTCAGTCTGCAAACAAAGTCCACAGGGCAAAACCTAGCAATATTCTGAAGGCAAGAAAAGGTCGGTACACTGAGAAATCAAACATAGGACACAAAACTAGACTAGGGAACACAAGGAAACACTTTGTATGAGGGAAAACACTCAATATTCACTGGCTAGGTTACAAACACAGACAGTTTCTAAACATGACATGACATGTTAACAAGGGGGAGAAGCCAGGTGCTAAGGAATGGGTGAGAACAAAGACAATGGGTAACCAACACTTCACAATAAGAGTCCTAAATTATAACAGGGAAACCCAGACAGAGCTAACACACACACATGAGTGAGTCTATTGTGGAGTGGTCTCAGCCTCAGACGTCACGCCCAACATCTGATGCATATGGTACACTTTAGAAATGTTGAAGTCATCATCTGGTTAGTTGAATTTTATCGAATTTCCAGAACATGCGAGTATCGCAATTATTTTCGGTCCTTTGGGAAACAAAGTGCAGACGGAAGAAAAACTGTTGTGTTTACATGAGTGACAATTTATCAAGATCAGCTAAATGTTGGATTCTCAAAAGTATGCGAGGTTCATGGCATAGACTCTTTAAGAGATGTTCAGGAGTTTTCTATTATGAAAGATCAAGTGAATACCTAAATTTACTGAGAAGGGGATATCAGCCGTGTTCGCGGGCTAACATGAAACAACCGATGCTGACATCGCAGCTGGTCGATTCAGTATTGTGTTCAGTTCTCCAGTATAGCTTGTGGGTGTTAAAAAGTGGAGAGAAATGCTTCAAACAAATGCTGTAAACTGAAAAAAAGGAAAGGAAAATAAAATCTGGATTTGAGATATATACACATTTTTGAGAAAAAGTCAGAATTGTGAGATACAAACATTTATATATATATATATATATATATATATAGAGAGAGAGAGAGAGAAGGAGAGAGAGAGGGAGAGAGATAAATACATTCATGTATGTGAATCTTTACATGTCTTCTGTAAAACACTTTGCAAAGTTTCACATGAAAGTGAATAAATGAATATCCACATTGACAGCCGTAGTTTAGATGCATGAAATTTCCATAAAAATCTAATATTTTTGAAGTTTGAAATATGAAGATTTGCCAATGTTTTAAACATGCAGGGATTCGTTGGCCTACATGCAACTCTTGGTTAGTGTCACACCTACCTTTGCTTTACACTAAATCTCTCTGACAAACCTAACTGCTGGTTTTTGTGTGTCACACACTTAACCAAACCTGATCCGAATCAACCAAATAAACTACACCTCTTTCCCCACAGGGTGGTCTGTCCTCTAAGTTTTCTCTTCGGTGACATCAAATGTGTTCATTTTAAATGTGAACCAGTGATTCATGATTAGAAATGCAGTTAAGTGAAAATTAAAGTGCTTAGAAAGTCTCAAACATTTAATTAAAGCACAGATAGCCCAGAAATGTCACACTCACTCTCTTTCTGTTGGTGCATTATGATTCGTTTTCCTTTGCCTCTTTAATCCGCTGATTAGTGCCCATGTGTATTTATACAGAGTGAGCATTTTCCCATCAGGCCAGACCTTGGTAGACTATGTGAGAGTAAGAAGATGAGAGAGCAACACAACTTTTACTGACCAATTAAACGCTTCCCTTGCAATGTGCTGACTCATCAGATTACACCAACTGAAGGTTACAGCCTAATTAGGATAACCTTACACCTCTTGTTACACACACACACACACACACACACATTAAATATTAAATCTATAAAAGAGCAGCATACGGAGCCATGATTTAATGATGAAAATAGCAGAATCCCAGCATTCCAGATGCTTCTTGTTTTATAGTGTTTTTCCAACTCGAAAAGCAGCTACAATGTCGTGGTCTAGTCAGTGTTATGACCAAATTGTTTTTCTTTTTTATTTACTTGTCAAGCCATTTATTTTTGGATCATTTATTTATTTTTTTCTATTCATATAATTAATGCATATTATGTTTGATACATATGTTTCATAGTGTACCTTTTTACTATTATATCACTAAATATATAATTTATATAGTCCTAACAAGTTAAAAACAAAAAATAGCTGAAAAAACTGGTCAAAAAAAATGACTTTAAAAATACAATATAGCAAATGATAGGGTTCATGTTGATGTCAGTGCTTATTTCTAAATAGAAACATTATTTAACATTCTTTTAATTGCCTGATCAGACTTCACTTTTTATAGGGTATCATAGGTGACGAAGGATATATTTATATTACAGTCAAAAACTGACAGTATGGAGGTGTTTCAGTAGGCAAGATGTTAGGAAAACATTGGCTTCGGATGTGGCCCGGTGCCTTCATACCTCCGGATAACATTTGATAAAACAGAATTTTGGAGGTTTTGGTCCCACTCACAGCATGTCTAGTGTTGATAGTGTTTGTGAATGAAAGCAGGAAATCAAGCCTAAACTCTTGCTATCAGCTTTTGCACTGATGCGGCTAAAGCTGCTGTATTTCTCCACGGTCTGGTTTAGATGTGGGTGGATGCATCTCTCAAGCTTCCTACAACAGCCCCTCTGTGAATATTGCATCAAGTGAACATATCTACCTGAATTTTGTTTTCTTAAATTCAAAAAGGCATCTGAGAGTCCTTCAACTATGTTGGGTGATGAATTCTTTGGTCCAGTAGTCTTCATATTAAGGGACAGCTACAGACTACAGAGGGCCCGTTTTCCATCAGACTGGAATCACACTAAAGCCTTTGGGTCATTCCTGGATATCCAGCCCAGAAATAGTTTTCATCTATTTTGTCTCTCACTTTTATCCTTTTCTCTCATGCTGAAATCGTTAGGGTCGACCTCACAGCTTAGAATTTAATGAGGGAGGAGAGGCCGGCAAAAGAAAGAATGAGAGCGAGGAAGGTCATTGCTCTAGTGGTTGTATCTCATGAGAAATGAAGGGAGAAGCTATTGATTATAGCCAGCCGGTTGAGTCAGATAGCTAGATGGACAGAAACAGACCCATGAGACGCAGACGAGTTAGACTGCTCCATCTGAGAGATGAGTCTGTAATGAGGGGTCAACGCTAAAGGATAGAAAGAGAACACAACAAAACAACATCAGCGCAGAAAGAGAGTGTCTGAGCAGTTTAAAGCACATCTCTCAATCTTAATACAAGCTATAGCTGTCAAATACATTCGTAGTTCCCAGCATGCTTTATGGGACTTGCTAGGGAGATTAAAATATTGAGAAGAGGATTGCTTTTGCTATTCAAAGACCGTTTAATTAGCATTTAGCATGCTAACAAGTGCTAATAACCAGCTAGCTAATATACAGTAAAGTAATACAGAAAATATTATTGATTAGCCTATATTTTTTATACATAACTGCAATTAGCAAACAGTAACTTTCCCTAACCCTTTCCCCTAAATCTAAAAGAAAATGTAAGTTACTTTATTGATGGGTGGACGGATAGATATTAAAATATGTTGATGGAACTTTATTGATTAAAGATAGACAGATAGATAGATATCACTCTGTAATACCTTTGTAATGGCTAAAGGGAAGAGAGAAATGTAAGTCTTTAGACAGCTGGTACTGTTCCATAACTGCAGTCAGCATGAGTGCTCCTATAAATGATGAATGTGGAGTAGCTCGGCGTTGAAAAGTCTGTATTGGGAGGGAAATCTCTCTTCCATTAACATGCGTGCGCTTTACGATCTCTCTCTCTTTCGTTCCATGGCACCGATTAACAGACTAGTTCTGTTTAGTGGCTTCACAAAGTCTCACAAACTCTAATCCTTTTCCAACAGAGCCAAATACATACACACACGTGTGCGTGCGCTCAGAAACAATTTCCATTCACTTGTCTGAGGGGAAAATGAATGAAAAGCTTGAATTGGACCACGAACGTGTTCAGACAACAAATTTAATATACTGCAGCATTCTGTATACGTCACGTCATGAATTATTCTGAACTTTTGTGGCATTTACTAGTAAAGGCATGTGATGGACTAACCAGTCTCACTGCGTTCACCTTGATATAGCCTATTTGTACTTTCGCCCTTCCAAAGACGTTCGCGTTTATACGCCTCATAAAATGCGGAATGTTAACTCAAAGTTTTCGGCAAATAAATGAGTCATGAGTCACGAGCGTTAATCTGTTAGCTAATTGTTCATTAATTATGCTATAAATCACAGTGGCTCTGACAGTTCGTATCAATTTATAACACCACGCATGAGAAAATCTCATCTGGTTTTGAGCACCTTTTCCGTGGTTAGCGAGCTTTAAGCTAATCTTTTCCCGCAAACAAAAGCTTGAGGTGAGGCGAGCAGCGGAACGCTCATTACCCATTACACAAATATGCCCTCCACACACCTCACATGAGCGGAAAAACCAAGCAACCTATTGAATATTGTACTAAAATCCCAGCAGAATACTGAGCAGAATCACCTGCATCAAGACCGGAAGGTTTATTTTGCTAGGTGTTTTTTATTGCCACTGTCAATCGCTTAAAATGTAATCAGATTAATTACATGCTATGCTTAGTAATTAATCAAATTAATCACAGTAAATCACATACAGTATACAGTGATGTGTAAATGTCTTTAGCTTCTTATATGCTATGCTTTACCAAAAACGTTTGCGATGGTTGCTTGTGCTATTCGGGATTTCCAAACATTGCTTGTGCAAGTAAGATCCAGTAATTCTGAATAAACAACAAGACCTAAAACGTTCTCATCAATCTACATGATGAATTAGAAAAACAACTTTTAAAAGTTATCTGCAAACTTAAAATATAACAGTCTGCACTGATTCAATGACAGCCCTATTTTTAATTAATATAGCATAATACATTTTGGCTTTAAAGTTTTTTTTTTTTTATGCATTTTCATAATATCAAAGGTCATTGAACAGAGTAAAACTTTTAATCAAGCTGATTTATGTTTTATTACTTTAAATGTAGTTTTTATTTATCGTTTCTGTTTATTATTTGTTAATGGACATAGTTCAATGGCTCCTCCACTACTTAACATGATTATTTATGATATTCCAGAGTTCAGAACTTCAAAGTATTACCCTGGTGCGCTTGTGGTTGTATATAAATGTCGACCGGAATAGATGGCTATAATAAGATTTTTAATTTCAGGTATGGGTTTTAATAACCGTGATTCATTATACGCTGTGTCACTGCAGAAATTCATGTAGGACAGTGTATTAATGACACGGCCTGTTCCCTGCAGGCATGCATGCTGTGCTGAACACGGCTGTGTCAGGAGTCTGATTTCACAGACTTTAGCATGTTGACACCAAACTGGAAAGCAGAGCATATGTTAACAAATGTCTGACTGGAACTAGATTTAAAAAATGTTAACAGATGTTTACTCATGCAAAACTCCCCGGCATTGCTATGCAGTTGTTAGGGTGCTCTGAGTCAAAATAGTCTGGGGAAATGTATTGGAATTGCTGGTTATCTAGGAAGCTTTGCAGATGTTGTCAAATCAGAGGAAAATTTCTGATTGCTTGCTAGGACTATAAAAATAGTTTTAGGGGAATATGCATGGTCAAGGTTACATTTTCTTGTAAAGTTAAAAGTTATTTTCTTCTGACATGCATTGATTTTTCTACCTGTCAAATAAAATATTGATAAGGTCTTCAACTACAACACCCAATACAGCTTTTAATCGTATTCTGAATCAGGTTTTCTACTGTATATGTTTTTTAGTCTATATAGTTTTTATTAGTTAAAAATGTTAGCACTTTTAGCACACACACACACACACACACACACAAAATGCTTTAAGAAACTCCAGTATTTAAATAAGTCATGGTAATTAAAGGGGTCATGATGCAATTACAAATTTTCCTTTTTCTTTGGAGTGTTAGAAGCTGTTAGTGCAGATGAGATTCCTTATCAGGTATTCAGCCAATCAGAAATCAGAGAAATACTTTTTTTGAATAATGAGCTTTGTTCAAATCGACCCGTTTTAGGCTTAGAGAAGAAACAAAAATGTACAGTATGTGGAAAATAATGTGCACCTTAAACCGTATAAACACATTGCATTACACCAAATACAAAAAATAATGTTCATTTTAGCAACATTTTATAATCCCTTTAATGCTTTATTTTACAAATAATTAGAAATTTTAACTACATATATTATATAACACAATCTTACTCCAACTCATCACATTTTGACGCTTAGTCAAAACAGTTTTGCTTCTCTTTTTAATGCTCGAGGTAACCCTTTTCAGTCACTTTTCAACATGAGGGGTCCTCCATTGTTTTCAGTTGTTTGGCTTAATGTTATGGTTTGCATGCATATATACATTTATTAAATAATTTTTTTGTTTTATTAAAGCACCAAATCTCACCCCTACTCTAAACCTACCCACCTCTGAACAATATAAACACACACAGGCAAATGCAGTTACTGTACAGGTATTTATTGCACAAAC
>JAUCMT010010442.1:0-22608 GCA_032357475.1 Enteromius thamalakanensis | reverse complement strand
TAGGAAAAGTATGCAACGTTTTTACAAAAACCCAATATTTCACACTTTGCCTAAAACCGTCAGGCATTCTATAGAATGCCGGATTTCACACATTGCCGGTTATATATATATATGTGTGTGTGTGTGGGGGGGAAATAGGATTTTTAGTTATCTGTTTTTTCAAATGGACTCAAATATAGTTTGGACTCAAATAATATTTCACATATTACATATATAATATAAACTATATAGTATACTGTATATTATATAAGTAAGTACTACATCAGATATGTCATTTATTCCTATGATGTCAAAGATGAAATCTTAGCAGCTATTACTTTAGTCTTCGGTGTCACAAGATACCTAAGAAATCAGTCTAATATGCTGTTTTCTTATTATTATAGTAATATTGAAACCAGTTGTGCTGCTTGAAATTTTTATAGAAACTGTGATACATTTTTTTTTCGTTCTCTGATGAACAGAAATGTAAAAGAACAGAATTTATTTCAAATAAAAATCTTTTGTATCATTCTAAATAACTTTGATTTGGTTCAGTTTAATGCATCCCTCCTGACCCCAAACTTTTAAACAGTTTTTTACCTGTCTATTTTTTATGTCTGTAAGGTGTCTGAAAGTAATATGCATGAATCTGTAACACTCACGCTTGTGTTAAGTCTCGTGGTTACTGGGGGCATAACATCAGAATTAGCTTCAATAAGAGATGATTTGCTTTCATTCCTCATTTCTGTGAAGTAACTTGAAGGCAAGGGGCTGCTTTCAAGAGGGCCCGGCACTGTAGTCAGTCTTTCACCAACTCTCTCTGTCTCTGATTGGTTGAATTCCTCTTTTCCTTGAACAACTGGCCAATCATATAGCCCAGGCCGCTCTTCTTGTTCTACTGTTGCAGAATCTCTGTCTTTAGTTCTTTTTTCCTCCAAATTTAGAAAACTCTCTGCATACTCAGCATCAGTATTGTCCACATCCTGAATGCCTTCTAACAAGGCAAGGTCCTTCATGGGGTCCTCTGAGCCCCTGTGCCTGGGCAGGGGCTGCCAGTGATTTGGGAAAGATTCTCCTCGAACCAGGGATTGTAGAACCAATGTCTGCGGGGGCCCACGTTGCAGAAATGCCAGGAAAGAATCAGTACCAGGTCTCTGCTTCGGCTGGCAGTTCTCTTTGCGCTGACAGCTAAGAACATAGCAGCGACCCTCAAAAAACCAGGCTAGGTCACAGCCTGAGAGATCGCAGCAGGCCCCCGCACACTGGGCCAGAGATGACACATCTGGAACCCGCAAAATGCTGCTGCTCCTCAGCTCCGGAGACACTACGCTCTCAGAGTAGGTTGCAGCCTGCCAGCACTGTCCCGATACTGCATCAACAAAACACAACAAATGGATGGTGAAAAAAATATTGGATTTTAGGATTTTAGATTCAGGATACTAAATCTAAACAGTCCACTGCAACGTCTTGACAGCTGGTTATTTTCCCAGTGTCTTCCATGTGCTGAAATGATTACAAGTTAAATGGCCGCTTATGTAAAGCACATACCAGATGACAGAATCTGTTAAGAAAGTATGGGAATTTCTCAAACCTCAAGATAATCTGCCGTCTGTTATTATGTTAATACTTTTTTGAAAGTAAAAGGTCTCTAAAAATTCTAAAATAAATAAATAAATATGTTCAACATCATGTCATATTATAATAACATTTACTGGAATGAAATGAAATTGTAAAATGGTTTTCCCATTTTTATACAATACTATAGTAACCAAAAATGTCTGATGAAAACATGAAACATATACGCAGATTTTTTATCAAGATCAACATCAAAATACTTCACAACCTGGGCTTTATTTTATTCTATTTATGGATTCTAACTATAATACAGAATGGCAGAGCTGACTTGTCTTGCTGGTAAATACTGCAGATTTAAATATACTTGCCTCTGATACAGAAGAGCATCACAAGCGAGAGTATTGGTGAGTAGTTCATGATTCCACTGATGCTTTTTTACAGTGATGGTTGCTGATGGTCATTTCCGCTTCAAACTTAAAGACAGAGGAGACAACACAGTCTCAGTATCACAAACAAACAGGGCAGGAGCATCAATCAATTAATACTAATTCAAAGCAATTCTAGATCCAATGTGTGGCTGGGCCTTTTGTGATTTGACTACCACCCTTCATAGCAACCAGCCCCTACGGCTCGGATACCTCTGGAGAAATCTTAACATGTCATACATTATTACTATCTGCGTTATGTTGGTACGTTATTTATTAACATAACTGCCACTAGTTGTTACATAAGCCACTAACACACAACAGGGCTAAATAGAAAGGCAAAAGCAAGACTGTGCGTTATTGTGAGTTGTAGCTGTACCAGCTGGATGTGACGCTCTTATGGAAGCATCTGTTTCCATGACATCGAGAATCAGCTTCCGCGCTGCTGCTCCATAGCGAATTCGCGCTGGACACACACTGCTGCAGTAATGTTGAAATGAAGGTCTGGTATTGTGGCAGTGGTGTTGAGATGAAGGTCTGATATTGCTCGAGAGATGTTAAGATGTATTTCTGCGCGAAGGAGTGTGTCAGCAGACAGACAGGCAGGGCGGAGGGGGGAGACACGTGACGTCATCTCTGTGACGCTGCAGAAACACACAATACATCCTTGCGTCTTGAGTTTTTTTGTTTTTAAATTATATATATATAGTTATTCCTCCAACACCAGTCCTTAACAATGGCCCTATGTTGTTGATACAATGTGGTTCAAACGACGGAGATGCGAGTCATGCGACCGTGTTTGGGAAACAGTCTAGTCCGTTTCCAAACAATGCGTACTATGGTGGTTAATCAGAGAGGGGCGGGGTTATTTTAATCTGTTTTGGAGGGCTCATTTTAACGCTTCGCTATGTTTTAAAGTCAGTGTGTATTTTCATTATTGCAAATTATTCATAAGTTAATTTATTTATATGATAAAGCACAACAAAAACGTCTTCAAATTTGAATGTGCTGCCTCCCGCTTGTTAAGACCCTATTGCTGACATCACGGTTCCGTCCAAACGCTAGACACAAGGAGAAAACAACAAAAGGTGGTAATATACATTCACAATGTGATATAATACTACCAAAATTATATAATCCCAACCTATAAATCCATTCCGAAAGTCCAGATAGTCAGACAAAATATAAATATAAGTAAATAAATGTAAAAAAAAAAAAAAAGATTTGTGTTCGGGACGCTGTGAGCATGGAGACTGAAATTAAGTGAGCTGATATATATATATATATATATATATTATATATATATATATATCTATGCTAGGACCCGGAAGCAGCGCTTCTTACGTCACCGCTGAGCAGCTGACATGATGGCTCGAAATCGAAAGTTAACAGGTGCCGCCTACCGTATATTTCAGTAGGCTGTGACAAGCAGACAAGGAGAGAAAGAGAAGGTAAGGGTTGTGCTTTATTATTAAGACATGGGACTCCGGAGTTGAGAGTAGTTGTTTATAAGTATTAAACGTATGCTATGTTATTTCCTTACGAAAATTAACCATGGTTTTATTATAATAAAAGTGTAATAACCATTATTAATTAATTAATTTATTTGGCTTATTGATTATGATCTGTATAGTTTTACTACAAATACTATGGATAAACTATGGTTAGCAAAATCATGGTCACTTTGCGGTTAAACTTCAGGACGCTGTTTCTGTGTATTTCCTAAGCTCTTATTGAATGTATCATAAAGTAAATTTAATTTTCAGTTATGAAAGGGGTAAGATTGTATACATATGGCACTTAATGTTAGGAAACTTTACAAAATGATCTAAATTATGAATGAAGTTTAAACTGTTGCATAACTCTTGGTATATATTGGATATAATGCATACTGTGACTAATGAGTCAGCTATGCTTTTCATAAGCATATGCTCAACAATCTTGTTCATGTCAGGTTTAACTTGACTTCACAGTAATTACTTTCAGGAAAGGATCAGTCCAAGAACAGAAATTGAACCTGAAACTCACAGTGGACACAAACATTTGTTCCCTATTAAAATGGATAAACCACCGTGTTCACCATGGTAAGTAAATTATTCAGTTTTATAGAAGCATTAAGTTTTTTACTTAATTATTGTCAATGTTTACAAACATGTTTGTGTTGGTTAGAATGTACAGTTTTAAGATTTCAAAATGTAAAGCTATTTTTGTCATCAAAGAGAGCTGTTACAGTATTTTATTTTTAATCGCCTAAATGTAAAAAACACTGACATTGCATTTCTTTTCTAAAAGTAATTTTTGCTCAGAAGAGCCCCCTGTAGGCTGTAATGACACTGCATCAGGTCTTGTGGACACTAAAGTTCAGGGAAAAACTCGAAAGAAGAAAAAGCAGAAAAAGAGACAGAGTGCCACATCCCAAACGAAAACAGTCAGTGAGTGCTCTCAGGTCACTGTTGAAGAGCAGTCATCCCCCTCGCAACACCTAGAAAACAGGTCTGCAGGATCAAAGCACAAAAAGAATACGCAGAAAACAAGGAATCAATCTATTTCACCTGGAACTTCTCCTGCAAGTACGTCTCATCAAGATAAAACCCAGTGTGCACAGCAAATATCAGCTGGCTTTAACTGTGCCCAGTCAACCCAAACAGAGGCTTCCCAATTCCAGTCTGTCCAAACACAAACCCCTCCAATTCAGGGATTGCACAAGCCAGTAACAGAATGCAAGTCCACCCAGACAAAACAGTCTAGTTTTCCCTTGCAACAGGCATACTGGGGAAGATTCAAAGATGACAACCCGTCAGCTGATGAGCAGAAAACCCAGTCCAGTCATCTGACACTGTTATCCTGGAACATAGATGGTCTGGATCCAGATGATGTCTTTGAGCGGGCCAAAGGTCTGCTTTCACACTTAGGAAAGTAAGTGTTTTATATATATATATAGGGTGCAAATTTCATACAATATGACATTTTAATACAATAAGGTGCATTTTAATACAATATGTTAACATTGTACTACAACGTCCAAACATAAATACAATATGGATAGGTTTCTGATGCACAGATTTAAGGATGACAAAATTCAGTATGTTTGCAGTAAATAGCATTTTTTAAAACATCAGGTTTAGGGAGTATAATAGTCTTTGCTTAATTAATATTACTGTATATTTATAGGTGAAAGGGCAAAAATCAGTGGCACTGAACAGAATTTTAAAAATATAATTTTCAAATAATCAGTTTTTCCTAAACACTCCCATTTGTCATTGGTGAAACAGGTAGAGCCAGTGTTACTACACTGAACAATATTCTAAAGGCAACACTTTTGTTTTTGCCCTCATTTTTCTTGTGCTGTACTCAAAGATCTAAGACTGTTTCTATTGTCCACAAATCTGTCTAAATCTGTGTTAGTGAGCACTTCTCCTAGGTGTGGCATATTAAGATGCTGATTAGACAGCATGATTATTGCACAGTTGTGCCTTAGGCTGGCCACAAAAAAAGGCCACTCAAAAATGTGCAGTTTTACTGTATTGGGGGGTCCAGTGGGGCCCGGAAACCGGTCAGTATCTGGTATGACCACCATTTGCCTCACCCAATGCAAGACATTTCCTTTGCATAGAGTTGATAAGAGTTAGTCCACTTCTCTTGTTCAATGGCTTTGCTAAGTTGCTGGAATTTTGCAGGATCTAGAACCAGTGTTCATTGAACACGTTCTTATTTTAGTGAACATTGAACTGAACGCAACTTATTAGTAAATCAAGAACTTGAACGTAAATTTTATGAGTGATGAACGGCGTAGACGTCGTTCACTGTTAGAATGCAATTAAACATCAGGATTTATTTTCACCTGATGAGTCGAGTGACAAGGTTAGCTCACACAATTAAACAGCATGTTGCATTGTCACTCAAGCACTAGCAATGGGGTTCTCCGCTCGAAAAATAAAATGCACAGGCTGACTCTCACTCAGCGCTTGTGTGTAGTGCATCTTGGGTAATGTAGTGTAAAGCCAAGGACAGTCGAATCTAATGTCTTTAGCTTCACACTACGTTTCCCATAATGCACACACATCTCAATGTAGGTAGGTTATAGATGTATTAACAAAAATACATTTTCATTAAGACTATATATCACACCTAAAAATAAAATGAACTGAACTTTGAACTAGTTCAAAAATTTTAATTGTGAACTATGAATGTGAACAGTTCACTTTAAGCATGTGTGAACTGAACTTTGAACTAGATCATGAAAAGTGTGAACTTGCACAACACTGTCTAGAACACACTGTTGTTTGTATACACCGATCCAGAGCATCCCAAACATGCTCAATGTGTGACATGTCAGGTGAATATGCTGGCCTGCAAGAACTCTGAGGTTTTCCTCTTCCAGGAATTGTGTATAAATCGTTGCAACTGCACTGCATTACCATGAGGTGATAGTCGTGGATGTATAGCACAACAATGGGCCTCAGGATCTCGTCACAGTATCTCTGTGCATTCAAAATGTCATCAATAAAATGCACCTGTGTTCGTTGTCCATAACATATGCCTGCCCATACCATAACCCCTCCACCACCATGGGCCAGCAAACCACTTACCCACACAATGCCATACACGCTGTCTGCCATCTGTCCTGTACAGTGAAAACCGGGATTCATCCGTGAAGAGAACCACATGCCATCACTTGCAAACTCAACTCAGTTACTGCGACGAATTGCAGTCAGGTGGAGATGAGCTTCCCAAATCCTTTGAAATGTCTTTGGAGACGGCTTATAGTAGAGAAATGAAAATTGAATTCATGGGCAATAGCTCTGGTGGACATTCTGCAGTCAGCATGCTAATTGTATGCTTCCTTAAAAACAACAAGTGGCATTGTGCTGTGACCTAAAACTGCACATTTTTGAGTGGCCTTTTATTGTGGACAGCTAACAATATTTGAGAGAAATAGGTCTTTTGTGTACATAAAAACAGCCTTAGATCTTTGAGTTCAGCACAAGAAACATGGGGGCAAAAACAAGTATTGCATTTTATAATTTTGTTTAGTGTGTATACTCATGGATATATTCAAAAAAACGAAACAATCAATGTTTAGAACTAACAATTTAAGTTACTTGTTTTCTTTTCATATCATATTAAAAAAAGGGTATTTTAACATTAGCATTGCGCATGTCTACAGCATTTAGCACTCTTAATTATCTATAAATACATAGTGTACTACAAAACCACTAACAAAAAGACTTATGAATATGAATGAGCTACCAAGTTATGATTTTAATACAGGTACCGTGCAGATGTTATACTGTTGCAAGAGCTGGTTCCGGGTTATTTGAAGATTTTAAAGAACGTTATGAAAGATTATGAGTTTTTGCAAGGTATGTCAATGGTTGCATACAAACTCAATATAATATATATTGTTATTGGTGTGAGTTTTAAATAATTTTGTGTTGCAGGCAGTGAAGATGGCTATTTCACTGGCATTTTGCTCAGAAAGGACAGAGTGCAGTCCCTCCAGAGCAGTATTGTGAAGTACCCCACCACAGAGATGGGTAGAAACCTGCTAATAGCATCTGTAGGTTTATGTTATCTGTTTAATAATTGATTTAATATGCCTGATTATAAATATTGCTTTTTTCCCTTTGACCATATTTATAATGAAATTGTCATACTGTAAATTTAGAACATTTAAAATATTTAGCATCCTGTTTATTTAGGCAACCTTTTTAGGTCATCCACTATGCATTATGACATCTCATCTGGAGAGCTGTAAGGGAGGCTCTCAAGAACGCTTGAATCAGCTGCGGAGAGTCTGGAAATGGATGAAGGAGGCTCCACAGGACCATACAGTTATATTTGGTGGAGATACCAACCTTAGAGATTGGGAGGTTGTGAATGATACTAACACGTTTTCCCTGATATCCTAGAAATCTCAATACTGTGAAGTGTAAGTTTGTTTGTTTATTATGACAGGTGAAGAAGCTCGGGGGGCTGCCGGACGGTATCTCTGATGTGTGGGAGATGCTGGGAGAACCGGAGGAAAGCAGATATACCTGGGACACATCCATCAATGATAACAATGAAATCCCAAATTCTATACGCCTGCGATTTGACCGACTGTTCCTCAGACCAGCTGAAGAGGGTGCCATACTACTGCCAGAAAGTATGACCCTGATAGGTCTGGAGAAGCTGAAGTGTGACTATTTCATCAGTGATCACTGGGGCATCCTTTGTACTTTCAAATTTGGAGCATCAGAAGAGTAGGGTGTCACTGACTGATTTTCTAAAATGGACTGCATGTCTTGATAATATAAATGACCTGTTAAAGAGATAGTATGCACAAAAATGAAAATTCCGTCATGTCTTTCTAACCCATAAGACCTTCGTTTGGTTTTGCAGGTTTGGAACTATATGATGATGAGTAATTAATTTTTTTTGGGGTCAAATTATATCTTTGTTGAACAAAATAATGAGCTTTAAGCACACACGTTTTAAACAAAGGAAGTTAACTGGTTTTAGCTGACTTTCGGAGCATGGTCACGGCCCAAATGATCTCCTGACTTCCAGAAACCTCATACCATACTGTTTGTCTCTTTCTCTCGAACCCACCCTTACCTCCCTTTCTCATCCATTTAGCCAACCTTATTCCACGTTCTCTTTCTTTCAGGTTGTATCGGGGGTGTATCTAATTGTCTAGTTAAAATATATGATCGAGATGATACCCCGACCCTGAGTCTCTCTGAGCCATCAATTGTAGGTGCCCTGATCAACCTGACCATTTTCCAATTCCCTCTACCCCTTCATCCTCTTTATATCTTTCCCAACACTGGATTTTGAGGATAATTAAAACAATGATGAGAATCGAACCATTGTTTTGGCCGGCAAATAATGAATATAAAAACGGTTTAAATTAATCACACGTATGACAGCCTGCTCCAATCTGTACTTTATGCCTGCAATTGTTAAAATCTTCCCTTATTTTTCCACTAGAGGGAGATCATAGGACAGAATGTGATTCATGCTGCGACTGAGAACCCTAAAACACTTAAAGCGTTAATATTAATTTTGTTAATTTATTTTAATTAATGGAATTCTGGGTTTGGAACAGAGAATGTAATGTCACATAGCATATATGATTATGCTACTTCTTTTTTTGTTTTCTTTTCTTTGCATCTAAAGTATTACACTACATATTTTTTCAGACCATTATATTTTGGCATCATTGCCATATATATTTTAAATGGACACTGTGGGGTAAAATAATAAGACTGATTGATTTTATGCACATAACTGCTGAAAATCTGAACTAAATCTTCTGGGGGATACAGATCCAGAATAAATTCTTGGCAAACATGGCCCTGTTTTCATTTGGAGAAATGAGTTACAGCATATTCTCTTTCTGCTACTTAAGCTAAACAGAATTGAAATGGGCCAGTACAGTTAGATGCAAATTTAGAGAGGTGGCAGGCTGACAACAAGAATTATAATTTTTTTCATTGGCATGGTGTTAAGAATTGGATTAACAAAGAACGATTTACAGTACCAGGACTGTCCTCATCATGGCCAGCCAGATTTGGAAATGCAGAAAGTGCCAAGAATCTAATACTAAAGGCAAAAACCTTGAAAAAATATGTCCATTAAACTGCATGACAATATCATTAATCAAATATTTAACACAGTAAATGAATCAACGTTCTGTCACACTAATCTATTTGCTTCATTTTAATACATCACAGAATAAGATGAATTAATTGCCATATCATCTCCAATATAAAGTATTTAATCACATGTTGAATGCTGAATTATTCTATCAGCCTAACTAGAAGGCATTATTTAATAAAGACCATCATCAAGGTTATGAAAGATCATTAGCTCCCACCGTTATAGGAAAGCCTTAGTCATTTTACTACAACGAACTAAAAATATCCTCACATTAATCCTTTTGGAATATTTTATGCCGTTTTTAAATTGGGTCACAAGAAGTCTGTTTGAATGTAGTTTGTTGTCATATAGCAATCATCAACATCTGGAGTAAGCAATGCCTCAGAAGAGCTTTTTTCTTTTATTTTTTTGGTTGTTGGGATTCCTACAGTACTTCTGTGTTGTGCAATGATTATCTGCAGCAAGACCAAAAATATGATTTGGGGTGGGCTGATAAATTAAATTTTTTTGATTATTCCAGAGTCAGCCCTACTGGAGTATGGGTTTTCCTTTTTTGGCACATGGATCCACTTCTTGATACTTTTTACCTAACTTATCCGCTTTGCAGAGTCTAAACATCATGTTGTGCAAAGTTCATTTAAATAAAGGCCTTTTCAGCAGTTTCTTCCCGTTCAATGACACGACAGCAGGGTCAGAGCAAAAAACAGCAAGCCTGACATCAGTGGACATATCAGCATACATTTATTATAAAACACTTGCAATGACAGTGAATATATTACAAACATTTTCTAAAGTGATCACAGTTTGTGAAGTGTCATTATTGCAAAAACACAGCGTGTAACCAGAGAACATTAGGAGGAGACGTGCTGTAAAAACAGTTCTTTTGTTTTTACCTTAAAGGGAAAGTTCCCTCAAAAAATAAATGTCAGTCATAATGTCTAAATATAAAAGACAATATTTCGAAAAAATATCTGTTTGTCCATATAATGTCTGGTTAAAATTTATCTTCCACAAAAGTAAGTCATTTAATTAGTACAAATTCATATTTTGGCGTCTGGATCAATTGGTTTAAAGTCACATACTACTTTACTTTTCACTTGCTCCTGAGCTACAGTAACCATGACGCTTTTCTTTTTTTTAAGCATTCTTTATTATTAACTCTATTTTAAACCTTCTACAGTTCATCACCATCCTCTTACAAACAATATTAAATCCTAATGCACATGCCAGTTCCCTAATTCATCAATGTCTATATCAGGCAAACTCTGATGACCTGAAGAACATAATTCACAGTCTGAAGTTAAACCAAAATATGACAAATGACTGCCACACTATCTGGGTGCCCTGCATGCTCCCTATTAAAGTGGCTGACAATCGAAGTCACTTGACAGCATGGAGATGAACCGATGGCATGCCAGTCCGCAGCCCACCTGTGCATGCTCAGATTAGCAGGGGAAATAATTACATCAGAAGGCATCCTCCACTTTACACTGGACATATTTCAGACATGATAAGCCTGAGCTGTCAATAAGGATAAGAGCAAGGTGGGCAGATAATACAGTGAAAATGAACAACAGGCTTACAGATAGACAGGTTGCTGACTTAAAAGATTTAATTAAGGGTAAGATGTATTTATTTAGAGCAGAACACATAATTAACATCACACTATGATGTCTGCCATAATTCAGCCAGCCATAATGCCTAATTTTCAACTGCTTTCCCTGATTAATATATTTGTGGTAACTATGTTTCAAATTCTTAAGGTTATATATAGATCAAGGCACACATAATAATTGGAAAAAGAAATGTCATTGCTTAACAATGCAAACTATATATCACACATCTGAATGTGTCATTGCTTAGTTACAAAGTAATATTACATATTAATTCAGTATGACAGAGGTCAGCTACACTAGAACACATTCTCAGACAGATTTATTGTGTTTGCATAATCCAGAGCAGGTGGCAACAAATGTACTATATGTAATTACATAAATGAATGGATTCTCTTATTATATAAATGAAATTCATTTGCATATATGAGCAAAAAAAAAAGAGGAGGGTGTTCAGAGGTTTATGAGTTTCAGCAACCTATATTAAGCATGGGGGAAAACAGCTGTAGGCACTACTGATAAAGAACCTTTTATGCCCACTAATTTGAGTAACCATCTTGAACCCATTGCAAAATGTAATATGTGTTTTTTTGTATAATTCACAGAATTGTATACATTGATTAAAAAGACACATTTACTTTTGTTTTGTTGAATTTTATGGTGACTTGAACAGAAATCTTTCTGATCAGGAATTTTATACAAAGGCAAATCGTTTCGCAATCAGTTCTAGGTAATCATGCGAATACGCTACGTTACCAAACCAGCCTAATCTCACGGCATTTCATAAATTTTTTAGAAGGGGGCTTGTATGCATTCTTATGACCTCCCATGTAAAAATCATAAGATTTTTTAAATCGTTAATATTTTACGAGTTGCATAATTCGTATGAATTTGTACGAATGACGTACTGTTACGATCAAGCTGGAGTTGCCAGCCCAACTCACTGGTTGGCACTCCAGCGACAGACTGATACTCTGTGTTCTGTGTCTCCGTTTCATGCCTGGACTTTCTCATCAATGAACACATGTCTCCACCCCCTTGTGTGTTGCTATAGCAGTTAAATCATGTCTCCACCCCCTTGTGTGTTGCTGTAGCAGTTAACTCATGTCTCCACCCCCTTGTATCTTGCCATAGTTGTTGATTCAATCTCCACCCACTGACCTAGATTTTACATGTATTTACCTTCCGGTTGTCTGTTTGTGAGTTCCAAAAGACACTGTTTAAATACAAGACACAATCAAAGATGCGGGGAAACACCTGGACACACACGGCTGGCAGGGAGTGAACACTAATGAGTGGAGCGAATTCACAAACAGACAACTGGAACTTAAAAACATGTGAAATCTAGGTCAGTGGGTGGAGATTGAATCAACAACTATGGCAACATACAAGGGGGTGGAGACATGAGTTAACTGCTATGGCAACACACAAGGGGGTGGAGACTTGAGTTCATTGATGAGAAAGTCCACGGACACAGAACACAGAGTACCAGTCTGCCGCTGGAGTGCCAACCAGTGAGTTGATCATAACACGTACACCTAACCCCGCTCATAAACCTACCTATCACACAAATCTTATAAAATTGTACAAGTGAGGTCGTAGCAATCTGTACAAATTAGCCACCTGAAATACGTAAATTGATTGTGAGACAGTGTTGCAACAGAAAGCTTCTGGTTTAAAAGTGACTTCTGGCTAAAGCATGCTTCCCACTATTGAAAACAGACAATGTTGCCCACTAACCCACATGACCAATTAGATTTTTACACATTGACTAATCTAAAAAATGTGTACTTCGGTCAGAAGTGTTCCTGGTGTGATCAGTTGAGGTTCTTCTTGGTGGTATTTGTTTCCACAAGTTAACAGTTAACACAGATAACTGTTCCACCCATGGTTTACAATTATCCCCTCTACTCTATCCACAATGAAGCAGAAATTTGAAACACGCTCCATAAACAAATAACCACGATGTGATGCTTACACTTAAATCCTCACAGGACTTTGCCATTTTCAAACAATCATCTCAATAGCCTTTTTCCGACTTCTTCCTCCCAGAGACCGGGACATTGTGAAGGAGACAATCCTACGACGTATCATTAGTCAAATAACAAGCTGGTGATTAAGGAGGCTGTTGATGAAGTGTGGCAGCTCAATGATTTAACGTGGTGGACACAGTAAACACACATGTTTCACCTTCAGAAACCTGATGTATCAGTTTGGACTGCTTCATTTAATTCTCCTGTCTCTTCGTCCGGCTTGATCTTCTATAATTACACCCAAAGGGCTCGCTATCTCTTATCCTGTCTTCTATAGCTTATTTGGCAGTGTGTCAAGTGAGCATACCTTTGTCGAAAGATGGGAGATCTAAGGTTTGAAAAGGATGACACTGAACACACACAATTATCAGCTAGTGGCAGTTTTGCCTATTTTTGGAAAGCAATCCACTGTGCTCTGTGGTGCCCCTATTGTTCTTCTAGGCAGTGGTTGCCATGAACACCACGCCGGCGGCGTCTGACATGGCAGTGACCTGTGGAGAAAAGGTTGGCGCATGGCCCCACTCACACCTTCTCCAGCTGGTAGATGTTGTCACTTAAAACATTCACCTGCTGCTTTTACCACCCTGCTCATGATCGTCTGATGCTCCTTCAGACAGGCCTCCGTTTCTTTGGTTGTTCTCGACGAAATTAGTAAATGCACCCTTCAATCAACTTGTGGGCATGAGGACAATGAAGTTGATTGTTACAAACAAAATAGCTTTTTAGCTCAGATTTGCACTTATTATTCCAAGTGGTTGTTTGATTTTGATTACCCAAAAGACAAAACCCTCCAAATTATTGCTTACCAATTATAATTCACCACAGGGGAGGATTTATTAAGGCCCATCTTTTTTTGTACCAGGCGGAAATGTAGCATGGAAATTAAATCGTTCCATAATTTTCCCGTGAAACCTTTTGTCAAAAATCATGCCGTTATTATCATCAGCATCATCTGGATCCTCCCCCGCCCCACCGTTGCTCAGAGTCTGATTGGAACCTCAGGGAAACACAACGCTGATTTGATTATATGCCTTGTCGTGACTCACTAAAAAATAAATGATGTCTCCGTACAAAAGGACGATAGTCACTGAGAAAAACACAGCTTTTGCTAACCTTTGAACCTCCTGAATGGAAATGTTAAAAAATCTGCAGCAATTAGTCATTAAGAGGTGCACATTTTTTATTCCTGAACACAGCATGACAAAAAAAATAAGAACAATAAACTATTAGTTGCTGTGGGTGCTGTAAAAATGTTTAGGCATTACTATCTACACTTAATTAGACTATATTTGGTTATATTTATAATATATAAAATGTAATATATTAACATTAAAAAATACAGTGAAATTTAATAATATAGCAACGCTATAACATTTATATACCAATGACCAACTACAAAAATCTGCATAGTACTTTTGAAATGTAACAACTACCAAAAACACAGTAAAATATCTGGCCACATGATGACTTAAAGTTGGCCTCTCCAAAAATGCTGCATAAACATTAGCTACATCACATTATCATAACTATTTAAAAAAAAAAATACTTCTGGGAATGCCATTTTATTACATTCATGGCAATTTGGCCTTAACTAATATACACTTACATTTAAATTAATCATTTGGTGTAATGCACTTATTGTCTACATGCATGGTTTTTTTATACTCATACTTTTTTTTAAAATACTGATATGTGTAAATCATTTCATATCTGATATCTGTAATTACATTTATAATTACATTGACCCATCCCTTACACTTTAACCCACCCTTAAACCTACCATACCACCAATGACCCTAGCCTTACCTGTATCCATCTCAATAGCAGCAAAACTGTTTTGTTAAAACTTTTGTAAAAATGCTTTTAAAGCACCAAAATATGACACTACCAGTCAGTTTTATGGCTATGTAGGACATCACACATGACCCATGACAATTTGCATTGGCTGTTGATTGGACAGAAGAAAAAAGAGGCAACAGAGCCAAACAAACAGCATCCAGTGTAATGAATCATCATCACTGAAATAAGACAACAAATGTCCACGGTGGGTGAGCAGGGTGTGCATGCGTGTATGCGCATCTTTTATGTTGAGTGCACTTGTTTATCCACAATGCACATTGATTTGCATGTGGACACTCTATTCATCACTATGAAGGAGGCTAGTCATTATGTTTGACTCTGTGTATCGATTCACATCACTATAACCCTATAAACCTCCAACACTGTTGCCACCTCACCGACTCTATAGGTGACACGAGGGCTGACTGGAAAAATACACATCTTGTTATCCACTATGAGGATCGGTCTGAGCCTCTTGTTCCCATTTATCTCATAAGATGTGACTTTCTGTTTCCTGCATTTAATGTCAACACAAATTCCTATTTCAGCTATTCACTTTCTAAATAAGGAGCTCTGTGTCAAGACAGGGCAAAAAGGAAATGTAATAGATTTTCTCCCAGTTCAGTCTGCTGACACTTGTGCTTTAGGGGACAAAGACTTCTGGCCTACAGATGAAATGGGGACCAAATGAAAAGCAAAAGTACTGCCAGGTTCAGAGTGACCAAAGTGCCCCCAGGAGCCTGGCTCTTATTATCACCAGCCTGTAGACCACAGTAGTGGGCACATTTGTATTCATATAGCATGATCACACATCAAGCCTTAGGGACAGACTGTTTACAGGGGTGATATTGTAGAACAAGCATGCTGACGCATGGAAACGGAAAGCAAAACTAAAATAATTCATAGACACTGATGCAAGAATTTTATGCATGCGGATTTTAAGTTGTAATGCATAATTTACTGAGGTATGAAATAATAATACGCTAAAAAATACTGGGTTAAATACAGCGCTGGGTAAAAATTAGACAGAACCAGGAATTGGGTTGTTTTGACCCAGTGGCTGGGCTACTGTCATGATCACCAGCTGGATTCAGCTGGATGTGCCAGCTAGCTGGATGGCTGTGTGTGTGTGTGTGTGTTTTCTTCTGTTTTCATGCCTGGACTCATTCACATTAACCCATGTCCCCGCCCTGTTCATTTGTCGTCATGGTGTTTCATTGTTGTCTCCGTCCCCTTGTCTGTTGCCACAGCCATTCATTCAGTCTCCACCCATTGACCTAATTTCTATGTGTACTTAAACCCCGGATGTCTGTTGTGTTTCACGGTTCATCGTTTGTAAGTCAGTTGGTGTTAATCTTGTTCCCTGTATTCTCTTGCGTTCTTTGTTCTATCTGTTTATTGGATTTACTGTTGCCGACCTCGTCTGCCTTCTATTATCGTCTCTGTCTCGCTCTCTGGACACTGTTCATTGTTGATCTGACCCATGCTACAATTTATGACCATTCTCTTGTCTCAGCCTCTGATGTCCCAGTCTGCCGTTGATTACTCTGCTTGTTTCCACTCTGTCTTTGTCATTAAAACAACTTTCATTTGAATTTCCACGCCTCCCCGTCTCTCAGCCAAAGTGTCAGCTATTATGCAAAAGGTTGGGTTAAATGTAAAGAAAAAAAGAAAAAAACTAATTAAATGAACTTTTTACATTTTTTTTTTTTTTTTACATGAATGGTTTTAAATCGGTTTGAACGTTTTTACAACAGAAAAGGGCAACTGGCAACTGACAAAAACTTTATTTAAAGAAATCTAAATATTTTAAAAAAAAAAACTTGATTAAAAATAAAATAAATTATATATATATATATATATATACGTATATATATATATATATATATATATATATATATAAAACAATTAGGAATTATAATTAATATAAATGATATAATTAAATAATAATTAAATAAATTTGAATAAAATAAAGTGGTTAAAATGTTTTATTATTATTTGGTTTGTTGAAATATTGTTTTTATTTAGGTCAATAGTTATATTTAATGTATTAAAAAACATACAATAATAAATAAAACATTATTAGTATAACATTTTAAATTAATTACAAATTCATGACTAATCAAAAATTCATACATTAGTGCCAGTCTGAGCTGACAACCTGACAAAAAAATCATTTGTTAAATGTTGAATGCGTATTTGCAAAAAGAAAAAAAGCGACAATTATAAAAATGAACAAATACAACAAACTGTCTGTTGTTATTCACTAAGTACAAAGACGTGTAAATGAAAGCTAAAGCTTAGCTGCCATAACTGATGCCTTGAGAGGAAGATAATTAGACGGGATTTACCCTCCATTGCCTCCCTCTTTTTGTTTTTGTTTTTCATTTGGCTCTTAGCCCCTACACGTAATAATTTTGGAGATAGTGGCAGATAAACAACTGTTATAGTCTCACATGATTTACAACATACATTATTATGAAACCATTAACCTATGAAAAGCAGTTGGCATGAGCGGGTGTAATGATACTACTGTGAAGGCCTTCTCTCCTCTGAAATCAACCACTCATGAAAACACAGGCGGTGGAGGACGATGGCAAGATTTACGAGAGTCGTAAAGTTAAAAAATTGACAGGTTTATGTGCTGTCCTGGTAATAGTTGCTTTCACTGGTTTAAGCCTTTATATCAGGATTCAATTTAATAGCTGTGAATTTTCTATCAGCGATGAAACAAATCATTGCATTAAAGGTAATGGGTCAAGAGGTCAAAGAGTACCATGTGAATCAATGTTTTCTTGACTCCACTAGTCACATGTGTTGCAGTATTTTAATGTTAAATAGAGAATTTGTGAAAAATAACGTAATAATGCAACTTAAAAGGAGCAATATTCTATTTTTTTCACCATTTTTGCTTGCTCCCAGCAGATGTGGCAGGACAGAGCAGCTGCTTGTGGAAAGCCAGCGCTACTTTGCCAAGCATCAGAGCATGTGTATGTATGTATGCGTGTGTGATCATGCATGAAATTATAACACCGGGGTGTAAACACAGTCGAGATGAGAATTACAATGCACTCCCAACAACACAACTCACTGTATAACTGAGGGGGAACCTAAACACTATCTTAAATGCAACATTTTCAGACTTGTCTATAGATTTTTAAAAGATGTCTGAACAGAATAAGTGAAATCAATTTATTTTTTTATTTTTTTTGCATAGTCAGATGATCTTGCTTATGATCATTTAGGGGAACATAATTCTCAAGTTTCACATGCATAAACCTAAAGCATTCATGCAGTTTAATTGCTGCAAGAGAGGGGGAATAATAAAGTACTAATGTTTTTATTTTTATTTTTATGTTAAACATTTAGACTGATAATAGAAATTATAATGAATAAAAAAATATTAAAAAATTAAAAAATCAGTAAGTGCTGTCAAACAAACAATCAATTAATCTCATCCAAATTAAACATTTTGTTAACGTGTGTACCATATATTTATTTTGTATATATAAATACAAACGTATACAGCATATACTTCGAAATTATTTACATGTATATATTTAAAGTCATATCATTTCATATATAAACCTAATATTTTTGTTAAATATACACATATGTGTGATTATTTATAAATGCATAATAAATATACACAACACACACATATTACGTAAACAAAAATTATGTATATTGCATACAATTAATTATGATTAATAATTTGACAGTCATAATTTTTTACTTTTTTTTTAACAATTAGCAAATTTTTTTCATTTCAACTTTTCACTCAAAGTTACAAGAAGATATACTGAAAGCTAAAGATAAACAGATCAACTACAAAAAAAGTTATATGATTATGTTTATTACATAATTTATAATAAAAACAATTAACAAAATTATTTATTAATTAAAAAGACACTGCCAGTCAATTTCACAAATAATGATAAAAAACCTACAAGCAACACACTGAATTAAACTTAAAACAATAAAATACTCTTTTTTTTATTGTAAACTACAATCTATAAACATACTGTAAAAATCTACTGACAACTTAAAAAAAACTGTAAAAGTTGCTAGGTGGATTAAAAACTTGCGACACTGTGGATTAGCTTGAAATCTCATGTTTGGCATGTTATTAGTCAGCATTTGAGTGGCTTAGACCACTGACTATAGCAAAGCACCGATTGCAAAGACCAGCAATACATAAAAACTTCTCACGCAGTGAATCACTGAATCCATTTCACTGTGACTCACATGCTTTGTTTCATTTTGACGGAGTTGGCCTAAATTATTATCCTCCAATTTAAATCATCTACAGAATATTCTAGTGATGACAAGCAATATAGGGCTTCAATTGATTCACCTATTTACCAAATTCAATTCTCCAGTAACTGTCCTCTTCACTTTCTGATCTTGTCTAACCTCTGTCTCATTTTATTTTCGCTTTTATCCCGATCTGTGACTGAGGAAGCGTAGCTGTGATGCACAGTCGTTAAGTGTTTGGCATTTGAGGAACAAAAGCCTCCCGCATCCTGAATGTAGCGATGGATCAGCCTATAACAAGCCCTGTCGCTAATGGGCCCTAATGAATTCAAAGATATGCAAACCCACGTGGGCCTCTCATTCAGATAAGGTGAAACAGAATGAATCATGTTCCCGAAATACACAACCATTAACCTTTCTTCACTTGTCAGGCATGAGCGGACTGACACATCTGGCTTTCTCTCGGGTCAAATGCACAAAAAGGGGACATGTGCCTCAGCTGCCTGCAGGGACTTTCTTTTTAAAAACTTGTACCAAAACGACTTGCTTTTGTTTTCACCTGACGACCAAATATTCTTAGATTTTCCCAACGCTTATATCAGTGATTTATACTGGGTATCATAAAATACTACTATTTTTTAGTGTGAGTTTATCAAGATCAATAAAATACAGTTTATTGAACATGATAACCTTAATTATGGGGCAAATTGTTACATTACATGGATATATTTCCATTTAAAAGCAATATTGTGTTTGGAACATGCCTAATCAAAACTACTTGTTTTTATTTATTTTTTTTTTTTTTTACAGAGCTGAAGAGAGGCACTTACAATGTCAGTCAATAGGGCCAATCTGTAAGCATTACAAAACACACTCTTTTAAAAGTATATAGCCATAAAAAAAAAAGGAAATTAATTTTTGCTTTTAAATTCTCCAAAGATTTGTCCCATTCACTTTCATTTTAAGTGCCTCATCATAGACTTTGATTTTAACCAAAAAGTAGTGCGTTTAAATTAATTAATTAATTTATTTTTATGCTATGCACAAATGGTGTTGATCAAGCTTGTACTGAACCAAGAACAGACTATTATAAGCGTTTCAGCAAAATTCCAGCAATACAAACTTATGAAAAAAAATATATTTTTTCCAAAAAATATGGAATTAATTAAACATACTGTAAAACATTTAATTACTGAAACATAAAGTGTCAATTAATGTGATAACTTGCCCCGACTCAATATGAAAAACACCCTTTTCCTAAGAACATAAAATTCTCTGTGACAACTAACCCCTTATCAGTTTGTAACATAATATTGTAAAATACAGGCCATTATATTTATTGTATTAGTATTATCTTTCCACCACCAGACCACTGACAGAAAAAGAGCCAGTTTATCACAATTTGTAACATTTCACACACATCTGACCATCTGATGTATGAATCTAGCTGGACATCTTCCCAGTCATATCTCATAATAGTGTTATCATGAGCACATCATTGCTGATATGTTGCCTCGGGCATTTCTTTCCAGGTTAACAGCCATATGGACGATGCGAAACAGAAAACATGTCCCTGCACAGATCTGTGGCAGAGGGAGGGAAATTGTAGTGAGGAATCCCTGAAGAGAGATTATAGAAGTACATGTTCTCTTGACACGGCAGCGACAGATAACAGGTAGAGCGAGATGGTGAGGGCTCGATCATCTATTCTCCCATCACTGAACTGTCAACCCACCAACAACATCCTCAGACAGCATGTCATCACTCAGAATCTAACCCTGTCATCTCCACAATGAGCATTCTTTCATCTTTAAGACCGAGGTGATGCTCACCTGTGGCACAAACATGCCTGGGGCATGTCATAACCACCTGCCAGTAAGAGAATGATGAGGAAAATCTGAGTGGACCATTAAAGCTGGTGGATATTTTCTGATCTGATTACACACAGATCTATGTCTCTGTTAAAAAAGATCTCTGCAGTCGCACCTGGTCTTTAACCTGTGATTGTTGCACTCATTCTTTCTCTATTTTCAACCTCCTGTTGCGCTCAGAATGAGATGCACTGATTGGATAAAATGTGCAATAAATAACTGCCTTGAAGCAACATTTTGTATGTAATCACACAGCTATAAACTGTCAAATGCAATCCACCTGATCACAACTGTAAACATTGTAATTGCTGATGAATTTCTTTTTAAACAAATTTCTTTATGAGGCAAACAATAATATCGTAAAAAGGTTTATATTTAAATATTACCAACCCAGGACTACGAGAATATTATGAATATTGGTAAGTCCACCATAAACTGTGCCATACAGTATATCTACCATTCTCACATTTTTTGCAAGTAACATAACTCCTAAATATAAATAATAGAAATTAAATTACATTTAAGATAGTGTGCTATGTTGCCTTTTCAAATGGACTTCTCCAGATGTTCTTTTCCCCATTATAGCAATACAGAAGCAATTTTTGTTTAGCATTCAAAGAATGTTTGTGATCATACTTCAATCAATGTCAGTCTAAGTGGATACTTTTTCTTGACCTTTCCCCATGCTAAGCCCCCATAGTGAGTAATCAATCAGCACGCTTTAACTCACTCTAATTAACCTCCTGAAGTACTAGTCTGATGCTGTGTAGGGTGGGTAACTTACTGACCTGATTAGCCATGTGAAGTCATCATGTCTGTATGTGAAAAAGGAAATGATCTCACTCAGCAGTTCAACAGCGGCTCCTCTAAACGATCTATAAACGACAATAATAACTGTTTTTCAACGTCCACCAAAACCCAGAGGTAATCATCAAAATAAAGCTCAAAACAACATTTTTATATGCTTTCCCTTCTTGTAATGATAGAAACATGAAAACCCTTATTGTTTCCAGCATGAGCGCAGTATGGCACACCCAAACATTGCTTTTTTCTTATATTCTGGCCTTTTATTCCTCTTATTAGAAGGAAGAAGATTTGAACAAAGTTGCGCAACAAACTTACTACATTAACCGCTTTAACGCATTAGCGACGCCGTTGATAAATACACCGACCTAATATGTGACCAAGTAATTGCGTTGCATGTAGGCTTTTGTTACGTGATCCAATGTTTTTTAGATAACGAGCCTTGCAAGTGCCCGAAATCCCATTTACAAAATATTATAGGCTAGATAGGCTATTATTTATTCTATCAATTAGATGTCTGAGGGGGGGGGGGGGGGGGGGGGGGGGGGGGGGGGGGGGGGGGGGG
>JAUCMT010010195.1:0-22692 GCA_032357475.1 Enteromius thamalakanensis | reverse complement strand
ATTTTTTTTTTTTTTTTACATGTAGTACAACACCCACAGATGTAGCAGAAAACGCCTGGCTAGAAATAAAGCTTTGCAATGCATTTGAGGCTTTTTTCCTGATTGTACCAAAAAAAAAAAAAAAGTCCAAGGCTTAAACAGCAGCCACTTTGAAATAAGGCAATCTCAGCAACAGCAGCTGTTCATTCTGAGAATCACTGGCCACACATGAAAGTATTACTAGGAGGAGAAGAACATCTCTACATCTGGCTCTTGTTAGCATTTTTGTCTGTCATTCGTCATAATTCTAACAATCACATCAGGATTATGCATAAAACAATGTATTGAGTCATGAATCACGTCTTTTGGCAGTTTAAAAGTATTTGGAGTTTAAAAGACAAGATGATTGCTGAAAAACCATCTCCCGAATGACTGTCAAAGGCAAAAATGCTACAAGTGCTTTGTAATAGAGCAAAACATGCAGTATTTTTGGAACCAGGAAGGCTGGCTTTTATTCTGCAAGTATGATGCAGGTGTCATTTATGCACGTTCCTTATCAGTAAATGGATCTTATAATGCTACTTTAGCATTTAGTCAAAAGGCAGCAGCATGGGTGGTGTTTTTACCTGTCATGTGTGTCACTGACTGTGTCCTCGTTGAGTAAAAAGAGTTCTCGTAGCTCTCCGAGAGAGAAATGTCTTTCCACGTCCTGTTCCTCATCCACGACGCAGCTACTCAAGGCTTTTTTATGAGCCTGTCTCTGTAAGATCTTCTCCTCTATGGTTCCCGTCTGACAGGAAAAAGAAACAAGTTGGCTAGTCGTCCACTTTTAGCATTCTGTACAGTAAGAGAAACACGGTTTAAGACAGTTCCTGTATAATCTGGGAGACATCTCTCACCGACAGAAGTCTGTAGATGTAGCAGGTCTTCTTCTGTCCATCTCGCCACACCCTGGCCATCGCCTGCTCATCATTGGCTGGATTCCAGTCGGGGTCAAACATCACCAAGCGATTTGCACCAATCAGATTAAGGCCACAGCCTCCAGCCTTACTGCTCAGCATGAAGATGAACTCTGGATTCTGAAAGAAAATAATCTCAGGGTTTTGTCATTTACAACCTTAAAAACCAAATACTGGATGGAAAAATCTACAATATTAGATGCGATATTCTCCAAAATGAAAAAACAAAAAAATCAAAACTAGAACTTAAGCTGAAAAAAAAACAGTGATATTAAAAAAACAAAAACAACTAGAGCTCTCAAATGATTAATTGCATCAAATAAAGTTTTCCTTTAGATGTGTGTTTGTACTGTTTATTTATTTATGTATATTAAACACATACAGTATATATTTTATATTTAAATGTAAATGCATTTATTTCTTATATTTGATATTGTATATAATATATAAATATATTTTTATTAAATATATACATTCATGTGTTTGTATTTATGCATAAATATACACAGTATACACACATGTATTATGTAAAGAAAAAACTTTATTTTGGATGCAATTAATCAATTGACAAAAAAACATAAAATGACTACAGAAAAAAAAAATTAGGAACTATGCTAGTAAAAAGAAAAAAACTACAAAAAATAAATAATTGACGATAATTAGACAAGCTGAACACACAATGTGTTTTATGGAAACAGACTTACAGAAGGGCTGTTGAATCTCTCCACAATCTTTGCTCTCTTCTTGATGGACATTGTCCCATCCAGCCTGACATAAAGGTATCTATTTGTAAAGAAATGTACATTATTAGACCAGTTTTGACATGGTTATATTTTGCTAAATGGCTAATCACGCAACAGAACTGTTTAAACCTCTATAAAGAAAGTAACTGGGGAAATGTGTGCAGCATCTGATGTTGGATTTATGTTCTATATCAAGATCTCACCTTCGGTTTCGACACAGTTTTTCAAAAAGATCCAAAGTCTGTGTGTAGTTAGAAACCAGAACCACTTTGTCACTTGTTGTTGTTCTGGTCATCGCCAGGATATAGTCCAGTACTAACATCTTCCCTGAAAGCAAGTCATATAGACTACAGTCAGAAATCATTGAATCTGGCTTGAGAAAAATTTGAGCCTCATTATTAGTATATATATCATTTTGTATTCAAGGTTAGTGATGTTCTTTGCACGAACAGCAATAAAGAATCAGAAGCACTTGGAGGGTCCCATGGTGCAACTCTGTTTTCTTTGTTAATGGAGCTGCGCCTCCATCTCTGAGCCAACAGTTCAGATGTTTGAGGTCGATAAGATTTCCGGAATATTACAGCGTTTTTTTAAAGCTCTTCTGCTCACCACAACTCAGACTAGAACTTTTCCTCTAATCAATAATACATTAAAACTTACATTTAATTAGAGTTTAAAATAACTGCTTTTATTTGAATATATATTTCACTTCAGTGTCACATGACCCCCTGATGTTTCTTACCATTTTTAATGATGAAAACAATTATGCTGCCTTCATGTTATGTATTATATGATGAACAGAAAGCTCAAAAAACCAGCACTTATCTAAAATAAACATCTTTTGTACTCATTTATTTTTAGGAAATGAAGGGTAAGCCAGGACTGACCTGAGAGCTGAGGCTCTACTGCTTTAATGGAATAATTTTGGGGGAAGAGATCCATTGCTCCATCAAACCCCTCTTCTCCTGCCAGACACTTCTCATAAATCAAAGCAGGATCTAACAGAGAGACCAAACACAGTTGTATTTAAACCAGGGTTTCGTGAAAAAGAGGGCTGATTATGTTGATGAATACTAACGGTTGCAGAGCTTCTTGAGCGAGGTGATGGACGATAGGGAAGACACGCTGATCTTCCCGCTCTGGACACTCTCCACAGGTTTGGCCTGTTTCAGGAATAACTTATACAGCTCTTTCTGGAGGGGAGTGAGTCTGACAAAGACACACACATCAACAGAATTCATCAATACTTCATTCAAAGAAAAATGTTCACAGTCACACTAAAATAAAGCCACATTTGCAACTAAATATCTTACTGCTCAAGTGCTAATGATAACAAACATACAATATCAAACTATTACAAAAAGCAGAGAACATCAATAGATCTCTTACTTGCAGCAGACAACCTGTTCAATCTTCACAGGCAGATACTTGGAAAGAATATCGGAGGTTCTTCGGATCAAGCACCTTTACAAAACAAACATTTAATCCACATGATTCGAACGGTGAGACAGGGAGGAGTCTTCTATAGACGCTCAGGCTCACCTGTTAACAATGCTGATAAGCTCCTGGAGTTTCTGCTCTCCAGCTGCTCTGTCTTTATCACTGGCGTCAGCGTCTCGACCCTTCAGGATCGGGATCTCAAAACGCTTCTTAAACTCCTGAGCTGTGCCTGAGAAGAGAGGCAGACGGATGAACGCAAAAAAACAACGCTACCACAGGGCCATGAAAAAAAGCGGAATAATAAAAGGTCTCTTACCAAGAATACCAGCATTTACAAAGTGCACCAAACTGAAATACTCTAGTAAGTCGTTCTGAATAGGAGTCCCAGATATCAGCACTCTCCTCTGAGCGTTCATAGCGTTCAGCGCCTGGTACGTCTGATTGTCTGAATTCTTCAGCCTGTGACCCTAAACCAACAACACATGACATCCAGAATGAATGCTTCATTTATTTGCACACACACACAGTAAAATCTCTAGTACTGTGAAATATTATACATTGGAAAGTTATATTTTTTATTGTAATATATATTCTCGTGTTCATACTTGTAATTAAATGTACAATTAATTGTAGGCAGACTCCCGAGCCCTAGGGTGTTAAACCCCTCATTTGTAGGGAGCTTCTCTTGGATAATAGAATAATTGAGGAACGGAGGAGCCAGCTGTGTTAATTACTTGTGAGTGCCCTTTCTGAAATTTGTTTGTAAATATAAATTAAAATGCTGTGATGTCCAAGTTGAATCAGAGTCACTTCAGAGTCACATGATCCTTCAGATTTTGATACTTTATTTTCTTCAGGTCTCTTTGATAAATAAAGTTCAAAAGAACACCATTTATTTAAAGTAGAAATCTTAATAGAGACCAAGAAAACAAAAAAAATCTTTACTGTCAAACCTTTAATGCATGCTTGTGGAAAAAATTGATACATTTACCCATTATGTTACTATGTTATTTTTTACCTCATCACAAATAACCAGTCCAACTTTGCCTTTGTGCAGGACTTGAGAATGGAGGCGGAAGGTTTCATAGGATATTATCAGAATTGGAGTTGGCACTCGCACGCCATGCTGGAAGATGAAGCTTTCTGCAAAAACACATGAAATAACATCCACATATAGTGATCAGTTATCAGAAACAAATGATGAAGTCTGATGCACAGTGAACATTGTGCCGTGGGGTTTTCTTCAGCCAAATGACTACAATTAAACATCAACTTCACTCATTATTAACTAAAAATAACATTAACACTGCCATTAATGGGCTAAGCATATTGTTTCCCAAAAAAAATTTAAATAATGTACTACACATTGAAAAAGGATCTTAATGTTTTAAGTGGAAATTATTTTATGCTTAATGTGGTTCGAGAAACAAAAGGACTTTAATATATATTTAGATAAGCCTTCTTCATCAGTTTGGCTTGTCAAGTGAACTGATCTTGTTTTTACACCTGCAAAAATAGATCAAATACCAAGTTTGCGATCGATCTCGTCTTTGGAGCCACCGTCAATAGCGAGAGGCTGCACACGTCCACCGAGCCATTTGCCCACTTCATTGTACCAGTTTCGCACGAGGCTGGAGGGGGACACCACGATGGCCTTGTCGATCTCAGGTTTGAAATCAGAGCTCTGTTTCAGTAAAGTCCACACGAGAGCGATGCACTGCAGCGTCTTCCCCAGCCCCATCTCATCCGCCATTATACAGCCGTACGAGTTTTCAATCCGCCGCCCTGTCACACAGTCCCACAGGAACTTCACACCCTGCAGAAGAACATCAGGACGAGGATTTGAAAGGCCTTTTCTATATAGAACAGTATTTCCACCACAGATGTTAACTACAAATTATATTATATATATGTGTGTGTATGTATGTGACCCTGGAGCACAAAACCAGTCTTAAGTCTCTGGGGTATATTTTTAGCAATAGCCAAAAATACAGTGTGTGGGTCAAAATTATTGATTTTTCTTTTTTTGCAAAAAATCGTTAAGATCATGTTTCATGAAGATATTTAGTCAATTTCTTACCGAAAATATATTAAAATCTCTTTTTTGATTAGTAATATGCATTGCTAAGATCTTCATTTGGACAACTGTAAATGTGATTTTATATATGCTAAAAATTCAATTCAGTACCTATATTTTATATAGTTTACTATAGTTATAGTTAATAAGAGTTCTAGAAAACATTTGGGTCAAGCAAATTTATTGGGCATTTTGAGATTATACAGAGAGTGATAATGGTACCTCTCGCTGATGGGGTCGAAGCACTTTACTGAGCACTGGATCGACGACCACATGCACTGGTAACTTCTCCCTGCAGAGGAATCAATCAGAGAGTGATCATGTCGTCGTTGTGTGGCTGCAGTAGAAAGACACCTCTGTAAAGCATCAGACGTTACTGACTTGTCAGCTTTAATGAGCTCATGAGCACCGATGACAGGCGGCTCGTAGAGAACCAGAGCTCCATCTTCAAACGGGTCGTGAAGAGCCTTCCTGACCCCGGCCCGCCTCAGTCCAAGAGCCCGCAGACCCAACGGGCCTGTTCAGAGCAGCACAAGCACATCTCAACCTCCACAGTACATTTACAATCATTATTACAAACAAAAATGCTTCTGTCTTAGAGAGAAGGCCAAATAACATAAGAACCACACCATTAATTGTATATTGATGACAATAGCTACAGTAGAAATGCATTCTGCAAAATTAATTGCATTCAAAATAAAATTCTGGAATTTTCAAGACTTTTCAAGAACTTTCCATGGGAATTAACGGGAATAAACCGGAAATTATCAAATTTGCAGGTAGGAATTTAAATGTAGATGAGAAAAAACTCTTGCAGCATAATCGCAATTTTAGTTTAATTTCTAGACTAACAATTGCTCAAACACATGCACACAGTACACTGCAGGGTTATTTAGGCACACAATATTTAAACATGTCCATCTTGGTAAATATCAATACTTCATTTATTTGATCAGAAATACAGAACAAAACAGTTACATTGTGCTGTACTCTAATGATGGTTTTATGTTGTAATATCCACTTTTCTCTTGATGTAAAAAGGGGCGTGGCCGTTTGTAAATTCTATGGGTATAGCTTCCGGTCTCATCTGCGTCCTGCTTGTTTTAGCTGTACAAAATTCATTTTGTTGCTTTATATTGAAAACTGTTGTGTCTTATCATAATATTTTAATGTGCTTGCTTTAATGGATTATGTTAATTATGAACACACTAGTTTGTAGTGCAAACAATTTTACTGTGTTGTTGTTCTCCTCATTATTTACCTATAGCATAAACAAAAAGGTGCATACTTTAAAATACATCATTACTCCAATCTTCAGAAATCATTCTAATATGCCTATTTATTAACAAAGACGAAACTAAATGTTTATTTCTGTGTTTGTGTATGATACCCTTTTTCAAATGAATTCCCGTAAATTCTCAAAGTTTCAAATTTTGAATATTTTTTCCAGATGAAGTTTGGAAAATGAATGGAAAATTTACCAGAACTTTTCCGCTCCTTTGCAACCCTAGTTATGAGTAGAGACTTACCTGTATAATTTGGGATGGGAACTTTAAATGGCTTTGATAAGATCTTGCGAATGAATGCTTCCTGTGAAAAATGTATGCGATTAGATATATAATTAAACAACTATGAATAACTATATAATAATTAATTCCCCTTAAAAAGTTATGTTGTTTTTACTTGTTATTCAAAGAATCCTGAGGAGAAAGAAAGGAAACCAAATCACATGGATATGTATCTTTCTTCACAGAGGTATGCCAAAAAAGAAAGATGTATTTTCTTGTGTTTCTGTTTTTATATTATTTGTTAGATTTTCCATACCAATGTTCTGGATGTTTTGATTTATTCACAACTCACATGTTCATTGCCATCTGTGCAGAGCGGTCTGTTGGTGAGCGCTGTCAGGGGTTTTCTGTAGGGAGAGATGTAGTTTTCTTGACGGTCTCTCTTACTTTGTGATCCCTGTAGAGCAAAATCAGCCAAATCTGTCCATCATATACTCAGTGATGCTGATGAGAACTCAGTCAAGAGCTTACAGGACAAACTCACGAGGTCAGGCTCCCAGTCCTCATCATCTGAATCCGGCCCTTGTTTCCTTTTGGCCACCTGACTGGGTGCTAGACTTCTCCTCTGCAGGTATTAATGATTAAAGAAGATTTTAATGAATTTACTGAACACCAATCAACACATAAACGTATACATTTATAGATTACAGTATCTTAAAGTATAATCAACGAATTCAAAGATTAAAACTGCAACCTACCATTTTGTATCAATCCAAATTAAGCGAATACATTTGGATAGATGTGCACTTTTCTTTTTTCTAAACGTCCTCTCTTCTTTTCTCTCTTTTACTTTATCAACAGAAGCAAGCGCTCTGTCTCTGCACTAACTAACTAAATAATCTACTTTACCGAAAATCCCACAGCAAAACTGTCGATTTAAACTACCAGAAATATATTATTTAGGAACACATCAAGCTTCTGTTTTCGTTATCAAACACCGGCATGTTTGAGAGTCCCGCGCATACCTCACACACAACACTACGGCGAAGGGGAAGGGACAAACTTTCGGACATGCGTTTTGAAAATAAATACTGCTCCAACAGGAGACTGAGGAGAGCGAAAGAATATTACCTAATTCCGCGTTTTATAATAATTGATTAAATATATAATTTAAATTTTATTACATAATATTATTTTGCATAACCTGTCAGTGTAAGTTAGCCCGTGGCAGCAAAATGGATATTTTTTATAATTTATATAATATATTTTTACTAGATATTAAGGTTTGTCTGTTTGTTAAAACATACTTTTAGAATTTTACTTAAGGTTTTTGTGATGCTGTTTGCAGTTTCAGATTCTACCTTGGTTTATCTGAATGTTTTGCGCGTATTTTATATAAATGTCCACTAGATGGCGCCGTCGGGTAATTTATATTGAGTGCATTGACTGCAGGACTAGCTCAAACTTATGCATTTTCTTTCTCAGGTGACAAATATTATGGATACATCATCTCTTGTGTAAAAAAAAAATAACAGAAAGAAGTAAAAATAACAGAAATGAAGTAACATTCAATAGAAAGATGTGAGCATTAGTAAGCCCAAGCCCTGGAGAACATTAACATCTCCACTGCACTGTGCAGTTGCCTCCATCCATTTTAATGCTTTCACTCAGCTTTTGCTGTAAAAGAGCCAAACACTAACATCACGTGTGATGACAGTAATCAGACGCTTGTCTGTGTTTAGTATAAACATGATGTGCTGTGAAAACATGCACATGAAAAGTTTCTGTTTGAGGCCTTTATGTAATAAACAGCAAACAAGTTAATAGGGGGTGTGGGGGGTTTCATTAAATACATTGGATGACTTTTCGGGGATAAGCACCTGCAATTCCGACCAAATTAAACATATGTTATGTTTGTAAATTTGCATGTTATAATCATTAATGACCCCCCTATATTTAATAAAAAAATTGATTAGTGAAATTAAAGAATAATTTAATGAAAAAAATATATAATGATGGTGTCTCTAACTGGTCTGCTTAGCTAAAAACACTTATTTTACAGATACAGTATTGCAAGATTTGTAGATTAGCTATATTTAATAGTTTACACTTTGCCTCTTCCAGCCCTGCTGGTGTGTAAATGTCGGTGCAAAGCAAAACACAATGAAACGTAGTATGACACAAAGATAAAATGTATTTCTCTTTAAATGCATCATCTGTATAAAAATCTGAGCAATAAATTCCAGGTATATACATTTTATAAATAATACAAAAAAAAATGTAATTATGATAACATGTATACCCAAGAAAAAGGAAAAAAATGCAATAAATACATCAAACAATAGCAGTAATTTCCCTTAAATAAAGCAGGGGATGCATAGCATCCAAAGGGTAAAATGATGCCATCCTGAAAGAAAAGAAAATCACTGCGCTGCTGGGGGAACTAAACCTGCTTTCCTCAGATCTCAAAACTGACCTAAACAAACCAGATTGTTGCATTTGACATAAAGACAAGTGATGTGTCAGTGAAGAACATGAATAAAGCTCTGCCCCATCTGGCATCTTTTAAAGGTTGGATAATATAGCAGATAATCTATTAGATCTATGATCCATGAGTCAAAAAATAGAAATGCAACACAAAAACAGGGCCAAAACACTGCAAGTAATTTAACAAAACATTAGGAGGTTAAGCTGGTGTCTACTGTATGATGTTTTCCATTAATCCCTTTGCATTCAAAGACAGTAACAAAAGGGGAATTTGTGATTTTTAATTCCCTTAATTGTAAAATGCTTTAAGTTTGAGTCATGACAACATATTCTGGTCACATTGTAAAAATAAAAAACACTTTACAATAAGGTGTGATTTGTTAACATTGACTAATGTATTAACTAACATGAACAAACACTGAACGATACATTTATTACAGCATTTATTCATCTTTGTTAATGTTAGTAAATACAAAACACAGGTGTTTGTTGTTTATTCATGTTAGTTCTCAGTGCATTCACTAACGTTAACAATTTTATTAATAAATTAATGCTTTAGATGTATTGTTTATTCTTAGTTAATGTTAACTAATGTTCTTAACTAATGAACCTTATAAAAATATATGCAATTTGTACTGTAACATTCATTTTATAGTACAACAAATACTACTATAATGTATAAACAAAATGTAATTTATGCATCATATTTTTACAGTCATGAGTTTTGGGGGCATTAATGAAATGAAAATAAAAATATCAATCAATTAATGTAAAAAAAAAAAAAGTAAAAAGTTTATTTTTGTTGAATTTACAGTGAAACATGATCCAGATGTGTTCTTCTGAGAAAGAGCTCACAGGTAGTCATAGTGTCAACATTACACGTGATATATAAGTAAAAGTAAACCATGAGGTTAATACAGTAAGTGTGAGAAACGAAATAGAAGTGTGTGATCGATTATAGAAGTGTAAACCACAGGTTTGATTTCTACTGCCCACTGTCCCTGCCTAGGGTCGCCTGCTGTTTGAATATCTATGGCTTTGGTATATCATACACCTGGCATTCAATAAGTCAACACCCAAAAACATGAAATGTGACAATTAAAATACATTTCGGTAGACCAGAACAGTGCTGTGTGCTACGAACCTTAGCCGGGGCACCATTTCTTCGCTAACAACTGACGAATCATATGTCAAAGATCCAGTCCATAATAGAACACGCACAGAAAAACAAGACATCCACTCTAGCAACAAAACAACATTGATCAAAGAAGTCTGAAATGAAAGAGGTATTTCTGTATTTACTGATTGTGGCATCAGAATAAGTGGTAAGCTGTGTAACGTCAAGAGCACATTACAAGACAGTCACAAGTAAACCTGAGTCATTTAAACACTAACGGGTCAAGAGTTCTGCTTGCAGAAACATGCATTTTCATCTTCAAGATTGCTTATTCATCAAGACCAGCATTACAGTTTCATCTGTTCACCTGTTCAGCCTCTTCTGCTCACCAGAGCTGCATTTATTTGATCAAAAATACAGTAATATTACTGTAATTTTGTAAAATGTTGTAACAATTTCAAATAGCTGTTTTATATGTGAATATATTTTAACGTGTAATTTATTGCTGTGACGCAAAGCTGAATTTTTTAGCATCCTTAATCCAGTCTTCATAGTCACATGATCCTTCAGAAATGACTGTAATACACTAAACAGCTGTGCTGCTTCATATTCAACCAAACTTTTTTTTTTTTTTCAGGATCCTTTAATGGATAGAAATTTCAAAACAACATTTTTGTGAAACCTTTCGTAATTATCTAAATGTTTTACTCTCGCTTTTGATCAATTTAGTGCGTTGTTGCTGAATAACAGTATCAGTTTCTTACCCACTCCAAATGTTTGAATAATGTTAATTAGGTCACTGACATTCTTTCAAATCCAAAAATGATTGATTTCTATGTAAAACTGGCCTTTTATAGAATACAACATTATTCAAAATATCCAGGATTTGCACTGCTTATGGAAAGCAGGCGGAATTTGTTTAAAAGAGAAAAGAATTGAAAAGAGTTAAAAATAGTTTGTGTACATTTTCTAGCGATCATGGCAGCAGTAATTCATCTAACGATGATCAGATGATGGAAGAGAGTGTTATAACCGGGCATACGTCCAGACATGCCATGTAACCCAACACGATTCCATCATTATGAAGAACACCACCACTTAGCAAACTGGTAAAATGATGCATGCAAGGACAAATTTTGTTGTAGACTACTCACAAACATAAAAAGTGACATGCTTCAGTCTTGTAATGTGCACATGGCTTAAAGGAACATGCCACTTTTTTTGAAAAAGGCTCATTTTCCATCTCCCCTAGAGTCAAACAGTTCAGTTTTACCATTTTTGAAACCATTCAGCCTTTCTCCGGGTCAGGTGGTACCACTTTTAGCTATAGCTCAGCATAAATCATGGAATAAAAACCAGAGGTTTAATTTCTATCGTACCATGGCTGCAGCAGGTGCAATTTTATCACACAGCGCCTGAAAATAGTCCCCAGCAATTTCAGGCACATAATAGCGCCTGCTGCAGCCATGGTACGATAGAAATTAAACCTCTGGTTTTCATTTCACATTAGTCTTAGGTCTAAGAGTCAAGTTGCAAATATGAAAAATATCTAAACTATTTGGTCATTTTTGAGTGTGATGCTAACGGTCTAATCAGATTCAATGACCTATGCTAAGCTACTGCTAAAAGTGCTACCGCCAGACCCGGAGAACGACTGAATGAATTCAAAAACGGTTAAAGTTTGACTTTAGGGGACTTGGAAAATTGGCTTATTTTAAAAAAAGTGTTGTTTAAGGAAAGTGTGTGTGTATTAAAACACACATGCTAAGCTGATACGCGAGTTTAAAGCACCCTTCTGTTCTGTTATAATGAACCTTCATGGTATCCACATTCTTAAAACAGATCCAGTTTCAGATCCTGTGAAATGTAGGCCTTCAAGTTACTTTTCACAAACTTTCCATGCAGAACTGCAGTCTGGAGCAGGGATCGCTTCACGGCTCTCTAAGGTCACGTGATGCAATCCTCTGCGGTTTCCGGCCGTCACCCTGCAGGACGTCCCGTATTCCTGTAGTTTCCCGTGCTGACGCTAGCAGATCCGCTGCGTTTTCAGTGCATCATCAGGAGCGCTGCGTCCCATTCCTTACACTGGATTCTCCTCGCTTTCTACACCGGAGCTTTGGGCTGATTTTACCGGCTGCGTCTCCTGGGATCTTCTCATCCCACACAGCTGCAGTTGGCCGCTGAAAGCCGTTTGATGGTCTGCCAGCTGGTCTGGGCGTCCATGAAGGAGACGGTCTCGAAGCTCGTGGGTCTGCAGCAGGGGTGAGTGCTCACATTGCGTCTGGAAACGCTGCCGCTGTCCGTCAGCACCTTCAGGGCCAGGTCGTAGTTCTTACGGGCGCTCATGCACAACCCCACGCAGTACTTAAACACCACAATCTCGTCCGAGTCGTAGCCGAGGCCCAGATCACGCACCTTCATCTTTTTCCTCTCCAAACGGCAGTCCTGGCTGCTCTGGCCTCGCTTACGGTTGCGCCGCTCCTTGCGGTTCCTCGGGGGCTTCCGTGTGCTGGAGCTGTTTGTAGAGGAACGCTGCCACCGGATTCGATGACCCTCGCCTTCCTCGACCAGGGACGAATCTGAGAAAACAAAACACGAGCTGATGAGAGAACGTGACCAAGCATAAAGATTCTCTCATCATTACTCATTTCAAAACCATATGACTTAATCTTCCGGGTAAAGAAGAATATATATATCTGAAGAATATCTCAAGTCATCTATGGGTTTGTTCAGTAGCTCACCTGCATAAAAGGAAAATGAAATGACACGGTTGCATTAACAAATGCCTTTTTATATCAGTTTAGCATTTGTTAACACTATCGGGTAGGTTTGGATTTGGTGTATTAGGCATATTTCCAATATCAAAGTGCATTTACTTTTAGGGACAGTCCCCAGATATTTAACGCATTAAAAACACAGCAATACGCACCTCAATAAGCGTTCATGTATTGAACCGTATTGAACCTGTGCTTTAGCGCCACTCACTTTAAAACTGCAGCAAAATGTGCAGTAAGGCACATAAAATCAGTGTTGCACGAAAAGTATTTTTATGAGACTAGGTTGCCAACTGCTTCAACTAGCAGCATTGATTATTTGATTTGTTAATAAACTCTGTTTGAAAAATCTTCTAAATCATGTTTTTTTCATTGTGCATTATAATTAATCTTAATTAAACTGCTTATTTTGATTTGGTTAAAATAACAGATAACTAACACAATAAAACATCATTAAAAAACATGATTAAACATTTAATTAACATTTAAAACAAAGTGATTTCTTTTTACAAATAAACTCTTCCTGTGGATTTACAATGATAGTTAAGATTTATAAGATTCTAGTAATTTCACACAAAAAAGGGTATTTGAGATATTATTTTTTACAGATCGTCATACCATTTTACCAAGTAAAAATGCAATATCACACTCATGAAGGTGTGTTACAGACGCACAGATGTAGTTGCTTTAGCAGGCCATTTTTTCTGAAAACACTAAATATAATTTATTTGCTAAATTTGCACTTTACTTTCACTTTTAAAATTCAATTAGCTAATAAATCTGCCATATCAGGTTTGATGCAAATTGGTCACAAGATCCAAACGTAAAGGCTAATGCTACACTGTACAAAATGATTTTTCAAAGAGCATGTTTTACCAACAAAAAAATTAATTACTAAATAAATAATAACAGATAAAGTAATAAAATGTTCAGCCTTTCTACATTATTATACTTTTGCAATATTTGACTTTTTTGATTGTACCCGTCCCATAAACTTTCATTATATGCAAATTCATTCTGTCTTGTAAATGATTTTGGTTGAACTATTTCTCCAGAGAATACAGCCTCTGGCACGTGGCTCTGATGCATTAAAATAGTCTCAATTCCTGCCAGCGGAAGGCACATCCGCCCATGTAATGTAACACTGGCATTTAAAAAGGTGACAGCACTAGTGGCCCTGGTTCACACCTCAGCAGCTGATTGTGTAACGTGTGCACGTCTCTCGGCGGTGTGAAATTCCTCCTGTTGTTTGCTGAGCTCTGCACTACCACTGCACTGGACTATTATTGTACTGTATCTCATGCAACTGCAGCATGCAGCGCTGAAAACATCCCACAACATGCCACATCACGTTTATAGAGTTGTGTTTAAAGACACAAGGTGAGGAGAACCTTAGAATATGATTCAAACTTTCTCCAGGGCGAAGATTGCAATTAGCTTCCAAGGGAGCAATTTGCTGTGTCAAAACCTGCACGGAGGCGCTCTGGATTATTTGAAGTGGAACATAAAGTTGATAAGGAAGAGCGAGCTGAGATTATTCTATGGCATGCACGAGGCAGGGAAAAACAAGACAAATGTACAGGATGTGAAAAACTGCTATACAACTTCTCAGAAAAAGAAACAATCCTCCTTCATAAAGGTGAAGCGTGCCATTTTTCTCTGTTGAAATACTTCCTCGTCCGAGTTCTTTCGCTTCCACAATAAAGTTGGCAGTAAATAAAGAGAGTTTTTGAAGGAAATTAATACTTTTAGTCAGCAAGGATGCAATAAATTGATCTAAAGTGAGAGTGAAGATGCTTAAAAGATTACTTTAAATAAATGCATCCTGGTTCCCACAAAAACACGAGTTGACAATAATCTGTAATGTTTCTTGAGCAGCAAATCAACATATTCAAATTCTGAAGGATCATGAAAGAAAATGTAGCTTTGCATCACAGGAATAAATTACACTTTAAGACATATGCACATAGAAAACAGCTATTTTAAATTGTAATAATATTCCAGTAATCATATAACATCTAACATCAGCCTTTAAAAACATCAAAAGCATCTTACAGACTACAAACCTTTAAGCAGTATGCATTTTCTTTGCAGTTAATAATATATTGTATATTTGAGCTGTATTTTAATGGCCAGTCAGCATCCATTGATGGCGGTGTTTTTGAGAACGGTCTAATTAAGTGGCAGCAAAACGGTCAATATCACGCTCGACTTCCTGAAGAGTGTAAACACTCCTGGTCTGTAAAAACACTGCTCTGTTTGTTTGCCCAACATGTCAGCTTGTGGCTCGGCTAATGCTGATCGTGTTTATCATACTGCACAAAACAAAGTACATGGGCATGTCAGCATTAAATGTCAGTCGAACCTTAGAGCTAATCAAAGCAAAAACATTTCTATATCTTAAGTCTGTATTATAGTGCATGTCTTCACAAGAGACACTCGCGCTAAGTCTGCATTCCACTCATGTTTCTACTTCATTATATACACATTATAATTCAATACCATTGAACAAAAGGAAAAAAATAGACTAATTTGCAAAGAATTTGCCTTGAAGCAATGTGCCACTGTGAAAAAACCATTGTCTTCGATTTTAACAAAGACCAAGTGTGAGAGGATGAATTACACAAAAACAGCCAGGTCACATTTCACACTAACATCAAAAAAAGAGAAGGTATCTAATTTTGCATGAATTAAATTAGTCCTATTTATATTTGATTGCGACATAGTCACATTTAAGAACATTTACCCACAAATCCTCATTACTGTAATGCTTCTGAATGAATACTTCTGCTGGTATAAACCGCTACATGCTGGTTAGACTGAGCCCAGACTACTCTTCATCAGATCAGTATTCAGAGCAGAGTTTGATTTGTCAACACTGAACTAAACACTGACTTAGACCTGCTCCAGAAAAGCCTTAACACAAAGCTGCAAGTGTTTGCTCGCAATGCTGAGAAAAAATATGTATTTTAACTAATAATATAAAATTATTTTATTTATTTGTTTGTTTGTTTTTCTTCTTTCTTTGTTTTATATTTGGTGTAAAATAAGATCTGGACATGTTTATGTTTGCGCTAACAGAAAGAGTAAAGCATCATTCCCGAAGGATTTAGAGCTCTGAAAGATTAGACAGAAGATGTGCCATTACCTTCAGCCTGAGAAAACACTAAACAACCGGTTTCACCTTTCAGTCCTCCGACCTAAAGGCTTCCCACATGACAGAAAGCACACAGTGAAATCTCTTTCATCTCAATTGTTTTTCCCTAAAATAGGATTAAGTTGGGGGGGGGAAAGAAAAGATTTATTCAGTTTTTAGTGGTCTAAGTCTGCACTGAAAACTATATAAATTAACATTTCTCATCAAATTTCCAACTGATCTAAACTGCTATCCACCTTTTATAGCTCTATACACTTACTGTACAGTATGTCTACTATTTACTCATTTGTTAATACTTCTATTTCCTTTCTTATTTAAAGACAAACATCCAATGAAACACAGTAAACTGAGACCTCTATTGAGTCGATCCATGAGCTTCTGTCTGCTAGAGAATTATTCATTTGACTTGATACACAGACTTTGTGACAACATATAATTTAGAAATTGCTCACGTCTATCACCGAGTGTTGTTGATGGGTTAATTTTACTGTTTGCACAGACGAAAAGTCTCGAAGTTTAATGACAGGCTTTGTGATAATGCCAAAGCTGGATGAGGCTTGTAAACTAAACTAAAGTATTTAAAATGGGGAAGTTGTCAAAAATCACAAGTTTTCTCTAACAGTGTTTTGTTCGTTGAATTTGGCTCTTTATTTTATGATCATGTTGTGAAATTTTAATATTATATGTGACACAGATGAGAACAAAATTTGAACTGAATTTAGCTGGATTAATGACACTAACTTTAAATTTAATAAACATAAAACTGACTTGAGCTGAATGATTTATTTAAAGCTGCATTGCACCTGAAATTAAGTGTTTCATAACTGATTTATTTTTAGCATCAACAAGCATCCTTTTTTATCAACAAAAAACTTTATATACATTTATTTATATATATATATATATAGGTAGAGTGTACATATAAACGATTAATCATGTCCAAAAATATAAATATAAATAAATATATACATGTAAATATTTATAAATATTTTGTGTTTGTGTGTATTTATATACACAGCACAAATGCATATGTAATGGAAGCAAACACTTTTATCATGGATGCAATTAATTGTGATTAATCACAGTATTAATGACAGCACTAAAGTATATATGTACATTTATTTTTCAATATTATTTTTCAATAACAATAGTAATAATGATGATTTTAGCAGCTTAAACCTATTAGAATTCAACACTCATCGCTCAATCACTGAAGTAGAAATTATGACAACTAGCCCCGGTTTCCCTCACAGTGTCAGGGATGTACTGACCATGCAGTCGTGCCCAAGGTGCTCTGCTCTGCCACTCATCCAGACCTTTATGTGGTCCTGAATGTCCAGCAGAGGTTAAAGACGCTCTCAGCTTGCTAGGACGAGATTCTTCTTTCTCCTCCTGAAGGAAATGTCCATCAACGAGACCCAGAAGGCATACAAGCACAAGCAGCGTCACCTGCAAGAAAACCAAAAGGTGTCATAATCACTGATACAGCATGTACTGAACTGAAGCGGTTGTTATGATTGCAATGAGCCAATAGGACACGCTAGTAGGAAACACAATGACATGAATCCTCAGGGTTAATCTAGTGTGCTGTCATGGCCTGCCCATTACTCCACTGTGTTATATAAACCCTGACAGCGTAAACCGATCGGTGATGTCCGATCGGCCCATTCACATGGATACGCTTCCCACCCCCTAACCTGAACTACAGCAGACCTCCAGTGATCCTACACAGCCAACACTTCAGCCCCTTTAATTACTTAAGCAACACCCAACACCGCCGTAGATCCCCACGAGTAAATATTTCAGGATGACTTTAATGAATGAATGTCTGTGGAGTGTCTGGCTGAAAAGATCCGATGAGCCGGAGTAAAAAAAACAGAGCGTGCTGACACACAAACAAGTCCAAACTGACACGCTCCTGACACATTTGGTAATGTAGTACAGGCAAGCCGAGGCTAAGCAGGGGTTGCCATGTTATGTCAGGCGGCATCAAAGCGTGTTTATTTATTAGCTGATAACCCAAATGATACGAGGAATGCTCACCTTCCAGTTTCTCAGGTGATATCGGGCAGGTGCGGCCATGCAGTTCTCCAGACTTCTCCACCCTTTGCCATCTAGAAAGGAAAAGATGGATAATTTGATATGCATGCAAATGTAATGACACTAAACAAGTGGCTCTTAAAGAAACAGTCTCCCCGCAAAAAAAAAAAAATTCAGCAATGCATTTCTCACAACTCTTCTAATGCATTTTGTTCTACTACAATATATGAAAAGATGTGCTTTTGCGTTTTATTGAGAAAACATAGCAGCCTATCTGACAGATGAATAAGAGAATTGTGAGAAATGTGTCAAATTTAATCGTTTTGTGTCTTGCTATATTCCCTCTGCTGAAAGCATGATGGGTAAAGAGATGTGCAAATATCAGTCAAATATTATCTGACTGTGGTTTGCATTTTGCTAGTAAAGCCATCCTATCATATAACAAATATTAACTGTTCAATACTATATTCCTTTTGCCCAATTTTGCTCATCAGGTCATCCATCAAATTATGTAACCTAATAAGGAGAGATGTGCTTTTATTTTCATAAGACAGGCATTTTTAAAGTAATAAAAAAAAGAAACGATTACGATCATCCCTTTGCAAAGGATAACCTCCATATAGGCTATTTTGAGATTAATTTATACCTTAACAAACACAGTGTGTACTACAAAATGTTTACAATTAAATAATTGCCATCTATCTTTTTACTAAAGTGAATTATTTATTTTTTCGCTTTGTTTTTTCTAAAATGTTCTTTGAAAATAGGCAGCAGTTATTTGCACTATATATGTGTATATAATGACATTTTTTGTGAAGTCTGCACTAGATTGTATTCACACTCTGTTAATAAAGCAGGATATTCTGCAAACTACTTATTGCATAAAGTGGCAATTATCTGCACTTCAGTACTGTAATGCATTACAAGATATTATAAGATTATAGAACAGTATGCAATAATAACTTCAACATTTTAAGTCAAATTATTAAATGGATGCCACCTTATTGGGGCAAAGCCCTCCCTACACCTACCCTACTCGATACTTTATTTTCAACTTTTTGGTTATTTCCTTCAACGCTTTTCTGATGTGATATGAAATGTAAGTTGATCGTGTTAAGAGGAGTATGACGCACACGTTACCATCTGCGCTACTGGATCTGACGACTGATAATTATCTTTTGCAATGTTGACTAGCCCAATCACACACTGGTGGGCAGAGTTAGTGTAAATATCCTCTGCCAACTTTTTTTATTTACTAAGCAACCATACAGACCACCTTACCACCAGTGTTGGGGAAAGTTACTAAAAGTAATGCATTGCGCTTCTACCTAAAAAAAACCAACTAATTATGTCACTTAGTTATTTTTATAGGAAAGTAATGCATTAGATTACTTTTTCTTGTCTGGGCTGAGCTTGCTGGCTTGTTTCCGAAATGAAAAAGTTGTTTTTGACAAATGTAACAGTCCTTTCACACCAAACGTGAAATGAATGAGCCTCAGGCTGAAGGAAATGTAAATTAAAAAAACAAAGCATTCAGCTGTGCTGCCATTCCTGAACACATGAAGAACAGGACGCAAGAGAAGAAAGGGTTATGTTTATCTAAAGTCATTTTTGCTTATTAGAACTGGATCATCTTAGGGTTAACAGCAAAGACATTAAGGATATTTGTGTTATATTTAACATTTAATTGTTGCAGGTTAGTACAATATTCTGAGTTCTTATTAATTTAGAGAAATACTGCATCTGTTTTTGAAAATGCACGTTCACATTTAGTCTAGATCTTCAGTAATCTTCTGTTTTCAGACACACAACGCCTCTGCACTTACTGGAGCCCGGCCGATAAAGGATTTTGAAGGCCGATACAGATACAAATATTTGTTGGTTTTAAAATCTAATATTCCGATATTTTTAATTCAGAAACGTGCAACAAAACATTAACAGATTTCCCTAACATTATATATTTATGAGTTTTAACTAACATAATATAATAATGCATTTTAAAAAGAAATAAATTGTTTATTTTTTTGTTACAACAGAACAAAGGGACATCAAAATATATTAAAGTTCTGATAAATAAAATGTATAAAAAAATAACGACAACAACCAAATCAAAGTTACCAGTTTTAAAAGACTTGGCAAGCTTGATAAATATAACTTTGAATAGGACTGGAGACAAATTATGTTAAGTTCTGATAAATAATGATAAATTAATTTATCGGCCATTATAAATGCCGATACCGATAGTTTGGAAAATGCCTAATATAGGCCTGCCGATATATCGGTTGGGCTCCAGCACTTACAGCTGATTTCTCTCCAGGAGAACTGTCAGTAAATCAACTGAAAAAAAGTGACTATTGTCAAAAAACTAAGTCACATATTTCGAAAGTAAAATGCATTACCCTCAACACAACTAGCTGTCAGTACAAATCAGACACTATAAAACATTACACCTAAATTGACATTATATCACCATTTATTAACATTGCTCTGAGGGTTTCCTTGACCGCGTGTATAAACATGCAGGCATTCTCTCGTGCTGCACGTAAACGGCACACATTTTAAAGGTGGATGTTACAAAGCAACAGGATGTGATGAAAGTAGCAATGCAATTCAGAGCTGACCTGGAGAGACGGTTTCACCTGCAGCTGTAAATATCAGATTTACAGACCGCTGCTGCTATGAATAACCCACCATTGCCGAAGGCTGCAAGCTGTTGTGTGCACTGACAATCTGCACAGTTTGGCAGCTTCAGTGAGTGACATAAAGGTTAGCAGAAGATTTAAAACACCCGGTGACTGATAACACTCTTCAATTATAAACTACAAGCATATGCAGCGATGAAGTAGTTGCACGCTAACGTCACTAAATAAAACTGCAAAAATAATGACAAACAGACAGTCCTGCACTGAACTCACATCACCAGGTGCATCATGTTGATAGTTAATGTGATTCTGTTCGGACACCTGTGAGAACCTAACTTCATTTATTGAATAAAAATCACCTAAACGCCAACTGAGTCAAACACACTGAACAAAAAAATAATGAAGAAGGGTGATGTTAGTCCTGCAGTATTTGACAGAGATGTTTAATCATCAAATGCTTTGACATTCAGACATTTTTAAGTTATTCGTAGTCCCAATAGTTTCCAAAATTATATACTACACAGCGATCTCCATGTATTTTTAATTATTTTGAAGTTAATATTTTTACATGTATTTTTAATTAGAATTGAATTAAAATCATTTTAAGGGTGATATGTAAACAAGTAGATTTCCATCTGTAATTATTATCTGTTAAATTAATATTTCTGTGCTTATTTCTTTGGCATTTAAATCATTACAATTAAAATTACTGTAATAATTCATGTAAACTCCCATATTTACGTATTTATGTCTTCGAATAAATATTTGTGTGAAAGCAGTAAATCACAAACACACACCCAATCACAATGTGCTGATAGGTTTGGGATGATTCACCGTTGAGCAACTTCTTTCAACTTCAAATGAAGAAATCGGATCATTCATCACTGTGAAAGCTGTCAAAACATGCTGTACGCCAACGAAGGGTTTTGATGTGGCAAGATGCTGATGACACGGGAATATTAAAAAAAAAAACAAATATGCGATTAAGATTAAACGATAGGAAACCTAAGTCAACATCCTTCTGACAAACATCAAAGAGAGCGCGCTTAAAGACAGACTGTGAAACTGATATGATGTATCTGGTCTGGTAGCACTGCACATGCCAATCACATTCAACCAATGAGGATGCCTTTCAATCAGCCGCTAAACGAGCAAATGTATTGACTTTGCAACTAAAGGTAATACCTGAGCAAACACACTATCATTCACAATTTGGCTCAGTATTTTTTAAAAAGAATTTGTTACTTTTATTAAGCAAGGACGCAGCAACTTGACTGTAAAGACATTTCAAATGTTTTAAACAAATGCTGTTACTTTTAATTTTCTATTTAAGAACGAATACTAAAAAATATAATGTATCACGGTTTATACAAAAAAATGTAGAAGCACTACTGTTTTTAACATTGATAACAATTAGAAATGTTTCACGTAACACAGAAGACTGGAGTAATGATGCTAAAAATACAGCTGAACACAGGTTTCACAGGATTTTTACAGGATCACAGCAATTTTCCGTATTTTGATCAAATAAATGCAACCTTAAAGGGATAGTTCACCCAAAAATTAAATTAATCCTGTCTTTTTCTCACCTTCGAAGCATCCTTTAGGTGTAAGTGACTTTCTTCTGTCAGACGAATCCAATCAGAGTTAAAATAAAAATTGTACGGACCCATCCAAGCCTGTGAATGGGTTTAAACCATAGACTGTAAAAAAAATGGACGTAGTGTCCGTGACGTCACTCGTAGGTTTCTGAAGAGCGTTTTTGAAGC
>JAUCMT010010175.1:0-22698 GCA_032357475.1 Enteromius thamalakanensis | reverse complement strand
ACTGTCAGCGTCACAACTTTGCAGATAGTTTATGTTCACATACAGCTACATGACACACTGCATGAACGATCATGTTTCACAAAGCATAATAGGGGCACTTTAATTTGTAGTTGTAAAACTTTGATCATAAACAACTCTGAATCAGCCCGAATAGATGCCTGTGTGTGACCCCTCTAAAATGGTCACTAATTTCAATTTAAATTAGGTAATGCATATGTAATGCATCCTCTATATATGTTTTTGAGTATAATGGTGGCATGATACTAAACCCATCAAAACTGAATTCACAAATTTCAACAATTCAGAAGATGGGGGAATGGAATATTGACATTTGATATTGGATATTGGATGCAATTTCTTTTGTAAACCAAGAAACTTTCCCCATGTAAAAACTTGAGATTGCTCTGATGTGGTTGAGGTTCATCAGAAGGGAGTTAAAATGAACAACGCGAGTGTACAAAGAGGTGACTACATACACATTTCCGCTGGTGAAATACACTGATGTTGACCACAACTCACTGGAGGACACGAGGAAGACGATCTTTGGGAATCTGAGGGAGACAAAGAACAACGAGGAGCCAACAAGGAGTTCACAGGTAAGTTCACAATGGTAAGTATTACAGGTAAATGCTAAGAGTAGCGAGACCACTTTAAATAGTCGAGCTTGGACACGGGAAGTGGTATGAGTTTTCCTGAGGGAAGATGAGGAGACTTGAACATTGCACATTCCCGACACCCTCTCACGTACCTCTGCACGTCCCTCTCCATCCCAGGCCACCAAAACCTTCTTGCAGGAGTGAGAGGGTTCTGTTGGTCCCGGGATGCCCTGTGCACATCGAGGTATGTGAAGAATGGATTAATGGAATGCGTTCATTGGGTGAAACAAACCTCAGATGCGGAGGACAGTCCGGCGGAGCTACAGGTACGGGATCTGAGGCGGCTGAAGGCATCCTCCACTGGATGGGATTCACAAAGATCTTTTCTGACAGTATGGGTTTAATGGGTTCTTGAGTCTCTTCAGTAGAATGAATTTGTGAAATTGCGTCAGCTCTGACATTCTTGGCTCTGGGTCTATATGAAATAGAAAACTGAAATCTGGTAAAGAATAGGGCCCAACAGGCTTGTCGAGGTGTTAGACGTTTAGCATCATGTAAGTATTGTAGTTTTTTGTGATCGGCAAGTACCTGAAAAGGATGGATGGATCCCTCCAGACGCCATTCCTCCAAAGCCAGCTTAATGGTCAACATTTCTCTGTTAACGATGTCATAGTTACGCTCCGCCGGACTGAGTTTCTTTGACCAGTTCTGTTGACTTTCCCTGCTGCTGCGACAGTACGGCCCCTACTCCAGTAGAGTGGTCCCAAAAGTCAAGGGACGTCCAGGAGGTAGCTTGGCAGCCTCTGGGTTTTGTCACGACCGGCTCAAAGCCGTGGCAAATCAATTGAGGACTAAATCGAGTTGGTTGAGTTCCAAAGAAAAAATGATTTATTAACATAAGTAAAAGAAACATATAAAACACAAAATGAACATGAACAATATTTTGGTCAGAGCATGACGTCAAAGCTTCCGACCAAACCAAACTTAACACATAATCAAATCCAAATAAATAAAACAAGAAGCAAGAGCAGGCCTCTCACGCCAACACAACCCCAACTTTTATGGCAGGAAGAACAGGTGTAGATCGTTCACTTGATGGGTCTCCTAGCCCCGCCCACTAGCCCCATCACACACCCCACCCTAAAAGAAAAGACCAAAGGCTTTTAAAAAAACTCCTGGAAATCCCAGCAATCAGAAGTAGGAAGTATCAGTCCAGCTCTCCACGACTTCCCAACTCCAAGTCTCCAACTCTTTTCAGCAACCTTGGCACCTAGGAAAAAAAATTAAGAAAAGAGCACAGAGAAACAGGAGCAAGAAATAAGACAACCTAACCACTCCTGGCTACTTAAACACGAGACAAAGCATCAACAGTGATGTTCTCAGAACCTTTAATGTAGCGAATATCCAACAGGTATCCCTTCAAAAACAAGCACCACCGCATTAATCTTTGATTAGGGTTTTGTAATGAGTGAAGAAAAACTAAAGGGTTGTGATCAGTAAAGACCACCAGGGGTCCCTCCGTCGATCCCACATACACCTCAAAGTGCTGCAAAGCCCAAATCAGGGCAAGAGCCTCTTTTTCAATTACTGAATAATTCAGTTGATAAGAATTAAATTTTCTAGAGAAGAAACCAACTGGGTGATCAATGCCTTCAGATGTTTGCAACAGAACAGCACCAGCGCCCACATTGCTGGCATCCACTTGCAGGTGGAATGGCTGATCAAACCTCGGAGCTCTTAAAACAGGACCCTCTGTAAGGAGCATTTTTACCTTTTCAAACGCTTGTTGACAACCCAATGTCCAACAAAACTCTTTTCCTCCCCGTAACAAATTTGTCAGAGGGGCAACCACTGTAGAAAAATTCCTACAGAAACAACGATAAAACCCTACCATCCCAAGAAATCGCATGAGTTCCTTCTTTGTAAGAGGAGTAGGGTAATTATCAATCACTTCCATTTTGGCCCGAACAGGGCGCACTTGGCCTTGCCCCACCACTTTCCCCAAATACACAACTGTGGCCTTCGCAAACTCACACTTCAACAAATTAATAGTTAAATTGGCCTTTAAAAATTGATCAAACAGTGCTCTAATTTGACGTGTGTGTTCCTCCCAAGTCTGACTGTAGACAATTACGTCGTCCAGATATACTGCACATCCGCTCAACCCAGAAATAACGTGATTCATCAATCGTTGAAATGTTGCTGGTGCATTTCGCAACCCAAAACTCATGACCTTATATGAAAATAATCCAGATGGCACAATAAAAGCTGAAATATCTCGAGCTCTTTGAGTTAGAGGCACTTGCCAATAACCTTTCAGTAAATCAAATTTACTGACAAACTTCGCGTTTCCTACTTGGTCAACACAGTCCTCGATTCGAGGTAATGGAAACGAATCAGGTTTAGTAACTGCATTTACTTTCCTATAGTCAGTACAAAACCTGAATGAACCATCTGATTTTTTCACCAGCAATGACGGAGATGCCCAACTAGAAAAGGAAGGTTCTATAATATCATTTTTCAACATATAGTCAATTTCATTATCCAAGTGTTTTTTCTTATTCGCAGACACTCTATAATAGCGTTGACGAATAGGAGCTGAATCGCCCACATCAATGTCGTGCTCAATCAGTTTTGTGCAAGTTGGAGTATCGGGGAAAAGTGCAACATATTCCGAAATTAGATTAATCAAATCCCTACGCTGCACCTCTGTCAAGTGACTAAATCGAGCTTCCAAGGAGCTCAGGACCTCGGAGTTTCGTAACCGACCTTGGAGGACCGAATCTCCAGGATCAATCTCATCTTGAGCCCCACCTATCAACACTGAAGTGGTTGACAACTCAGCCCCATCACCATAAAAAGAATCTGTAAGCAAAACAGATTTAACACTGGAGTCAGGTGTTTTATCTACTTTGGTGTCAACAAAATATTCAGAACCATAAAAAGGCTTTAAAAGATTTACATGACACACTCGAGTTTTCTTTTTTCGATCTGGTGTATTTATTAAATAGTTAAGATCAGACATTTTACGAGCAACAGTATATGGGCCTGCAAATTTGGCTTGAAAAGGTGACCCCACAATAGGCAACAAGGCAAGAACCTGATCCCCCGACTGGAACGAACGCAACTCTGTACGACGATCGAAAAGTCGTTTCATTCGATCTTGTGATTTACTCAAAGATTCTTTTGCCAACTCGCATGCTTCAAAAATCCGCCTGCGGAAATCACTTACATATGCCAGAACATTTTTAGGGGGATCACTTTTCTTCCAATCCGCAGACAAAACAGATAACGGACCTCGTACATCATGACCAAAAACAAGGTTGTTCGGACTGAACCCAGTACTTTCCTGAGCAGCTTCACGGGCTGACATCATTAACCAAGGTAACCCAGTTTCCCAGTCTTTACCCATCTGAACACAATATGATCTTAGTAACGATTTCAACGTTTGGTGAAATCTTTCCAGTGCACCCTGACTCTGGGGATGATACGCACTGGAAAGATTGTGTTGAATATGAAGCTGCTTCAGGATCTGACTAAACAGATTGGAAGTAAAATTACTTCCTTGATCAGACTGAACAATTCGAGGTATTCCAAAAATGGAAATAAACTGAGTCAGAGCTTTTAAAACTAACTTTGCAGTTAGAGAACGTAATGGGTACACAGCTGGGTACCTTGTCGCTTGGCACATCACAGTCAGCAAATACTCATTTCCTGCTTTGGATTCTGGTAATAGCCCCACACAATCCACTATAAGGTGTTCAAGGGGTTGACAAAAGCAGGAATTGGATAAAGAGTACTAAATCTAAATCATTGCCTACACCTGTGTTCCCACTCAGCCACTGGCTTTTTAGTCTCACCACGCCAGTAGCTCAGTGGCTGTGATCGAGGTAACTTGCCTTATCATTACCTTTATGCCTATGTATTGCTGTCTATGTGCTCTGCCTCCTTTAACCTGTGAATCCAAGTTTGTGTTTCAAGTATGGCGGACTGCGGGAGATAGTGCTGTCTGCTACGGAGAAAGAAACCAGTGACTCTTACTTACCTCGTTCTACTTACCTACTACGGAGGATTCCACAGTTGGATTTAACTCACCTGTTACGGAGTTGTCACCACGAAGATTCAACTCGCTGGATATGCACAGCTCTTTCCACAAACTCTTATGATTTGCACGCCTTGCACTAAGAAGGATTTACGTGAGTCGAAATACTTCACTTACCTGTGTTTACTCACCACTACGTTTCCATATCTTCACAGACACCCATCTCAAAGTCTTCTCGTTCGCCTCCTATGCCTGCAAGAGAAAGAGACTCACATTAATGCTGCTGGATGATGTGTGGATTACTTAACAAAGAATACAGAACTTCATACCTGTTTATCTGCTTAGGAAAACTGGATCGCTGTGGAAACACTGGAATGCTAGAGACATTGCTTTATTGCACATCGACTTTCTCTTTACAGTTAGGATACCTCGCTAAACCTATCCAGGGAAAAGCATAATCCAAAACAATCTCTCCTGGAATATACAAAGAACAGCCAACACTTACCAAAATCAAGTCGAGCATCCGCAAACTAAAGACCCAACCAACCGACACAATCCTCCAAATTGTTTGGAAAAACAATACAAATGTTACTCAAACAAAATTCATACTTAACTAATTTATTTTCAATTTAACGAAATACTCCCAATAAATGAACCTTACTATTCTACATAATTAAAAAGCTAATGAATTTGTTTCCAAAAAAAAAAAAAAAATATTTCCTAAAAGACCAACAAATCAAATTACCATTTATTTAATATAACAAAATATAACTTACGGACGAGCCCCCAGGTTTGTCACGACTGGCTCAAAGCCGTGAAAAATCAATTGAGGACTAAATCGTGTTGGTTGAGTTTCAAAGAAAAAAATATTTATTTACATAGGTAAAACAAACGTATAACACAAAATCAACATAAACAATATTTCGGTTGGAGCATGACGTCAAAGCTTCCGACCGAACCAAACTTAACACATAACAAAATCCAAATAAACAAATCAAGAAGCAGGAGCAGGCCTCTCACGCCAACACAACCCCAACTTTTATGACAGGAAGAACAGGTGTAGATTGTTCAATTGATGAGTCTCCTAGCCCCACCCACTGGCCGGCCATAGTAGTAAAAACCGGAGACCCGTCACAACCAGTTCCCAACAACTTCGCACAGCCATTGAAGAGGAGCGGACCAACATTCCACAGGCCACAGTTGACAATCTGATAAACTCTATGCAAAGAAGATGTCCCAATCACTTCCGGTGGAAGCGTACGCTGGCGTGTCTGACTGCCGCTGCTCCAGGGAAGATTGGATTGGATTGGATTGGATCGGAGCGGCCCGGATCGGTTTGGTTTGGCTCGGATCGGATCGGCTTGGCTCGCCGCGGCTTGGATCGGCTCGGGTTGGATCGGCTCGGTTTGGCTCGGCTCGGCTTGGCTCGCCGCGGCTCGGATTGGATCGGATCCGCTTGGCCCGCCACGGCTCAGGCAGCCCTGGATCGTTGCCCTCGACTGGGGAGTCTATCACTAGCCACAGGGAGGATCGGACCGGATCTGCACGGCTCGCGCAGCCTGGGATCTCCTGCATCCCGGCTGGAGGATCTGTCGCTACCTGCAGTGCTGAGTCCAGCCGTAACAGCTATCATTAATAATTCCTTAGTAAATGGAGTTGTTCCAATGAGTTTCAAACATGCTGTGGTTCATCCTCTACTAAAGAAACCTCATCTGGATCCATCTGTCCTCAGTAATTTTAGACCTATTTCAAAATTGCAGTTTATCTCAAAAATTTTAGAGAGAGTGGTCTATAGTCAGCTGGATTCTTACATTAGTACCTGCAATATTCTGGATACTTTCCAGTCTGGTTTTAGATCTCTGCACAGCACAGAAAGTGCTCTTTTGAAAGTTACAAATGATCTCTTGCAAGTCCTTGATTCGGGCTCTCATGCGGTTCTTGTTTTACTAGATTTAAGTGCAGCATTTGATACAATTGATCATAGTATCCTGCTACATCGTTTAGAAAACCTGGTGGGAATTCAAGGTACTGCACTTCAGTGGTTGGACTCATATCTCAAAGGGAGATCATTCTCGGTGTGCATTGGGAAGCTTACTTCGTCAGCTCCTTTGTCAAGTGGTGTGCCTCAAGGGTCTATTTTAGGCCCTCTTCTCTTCTCTCTGTACATCAGGGATCACCAAGTTCAGTCCTGGAGGGCCGGTGTCGTGCAGAGTTAAACACCTGCCTTGAAGTTTCAAGTAAGAGCTAGATTAGCTGCTTCAAGTGTGTTTGATTAGAGTTGGAGCTAAAATCTGCAGGACACCGGCCCTCCAGGACTGAACTTGGTGACCCCTGCTGTACATGCTTCCCCTCTGAGACATTTTTAAAAAATATAATATCTCCTACCACTGTTATGCTGACGATACCCAGTTTTACCGTCCAGTAAAAACTGACAGCAGTGCATGTTTTAATAGGCTGCATAGCTGTTTGAAGGAGATAAAATCTTGGATGGCATCTAATTTTTTTACAGCTGAATGAAAGCAAATGCGAAGTCCTGTTTTCAAGTCACTCCAGAAATTCACCTGCTTTTAATTTAGGGTCTATATCTGCCACTGTCCAACCCTATGTAAGGAACCTAGGTGTTGTAGTCGATTCGTTACTGAACTTTGAAAAACAAATCAGTGCAGTGATAAAAGGCAGCTTCTTCCACCTGAGATCAATTGTGAAACTGAAACAGTCTTTGCCTCATAAGGATCTAGAAACAGTAATCCATGCTTTTATCACATCACACTTGGACTACTGTAACTCCCTTTATTATGGCTTGCCTCAATCGTCCATCTCTCGCCTGCAAATTGTACAAAATGCTGCAGCGAGGCTTCTAACTGGAACTAAGAAGAAAGATCACATTTCTCCGGTTCTAGCTTTGCTACTGTTGGGAAAAATTCCCCTCTCTTGGAATTTGTTCCCCCCGGATTCTTTGATTTTGCCAATGATGAGACCATACAACAAAATTACTCTAAGTTGTTTAATTAGAATCAGAATAATTGAGTATTTGAGCCCAAGATCCAAGACTGACACATACAATTAGCAATCTGGGCAGTCCAGAATGCAAACAGTACACAACAGATCAGAGTCAGTCCTGAAGTGACAAACAAAGCATATACACATGATTATATTCTTGTCTCTCAGAGCCCTCCTCTCAGTATTTTTCCATCCTTGCAGGTGCTTTCCTTTGCTACTTTGGCAGGCCCTGGTACAGACCGTCCTTGAGCTTATCTGCTACCATTTCTGTGGAAAGCGAAAGTGTGCAGAGAAACAGAAACAGGAAAAGGCACACACACACACACATATATACAGAATACAAAAAGCAGTGCTTTCACTGGCTTTTACTTAATTAATCCTTAAAACTAAATATTGTGATTAGACAGAGTCAATACAGATATAATGAATTAATACAAACAGGATTACTGAATATATTGAATATTTGCAGAATATCTTGAATGATTACTGAATATATTGATTAAACAAATATAACAAAAATATAATCCCACATGGTCTAGGGGTTTGATGACAGCATCAGCACACGGGCAACCTGGGTTTGCTTCCCGTGTCCATCGGAATTTTATTTTTTTGCTTAAATAACACAAGTAAAATAATTTTTTCGGCAACCACCATTACACCCCATAACGTTACATTTTTGTTTGAGCTTTACAGTTTTTCATTGCTATCAATTAAGTTATGTATATCCATAATCTAATCCGTTCTGACATCACTAACATTTCTTTGCTAATGGAAGCTTTCTGTATCAGGGATGCAGAGTAAGTAAGGCCACTGTATGCACTGTATGTACAACAACAACAAAAAACCATGACATGCTCAAACCTTACCTGATTGAATTATAATTTTATATTTCATTTTCAGCTGTTCCCATGTTATTTTAATACCTGCAGGATTGCACCTACATGACAATTACAATTACATTCAATAATATTATATAATAAATCAATAATAAATAATATTAATATTAGCTTCAAATCCTCTCACTGAACAGGGACATGTACTGTAACTATTTGCCCTGTGACTGAAAAAGTCAATAAACGTCACACATTACATTACTTATTTTTTATTATACTTATGATACACGGGTAAGTGACGTAAGTAACGGTACATTGATGAGTGTTATTGTATTTGTATGGCTCTACGACGCCTCCACCTAAAACTGTCTGATGGTGTCACTATTGGAGTGATTTGCGCATTTATACCTCTTCATTTATATTATTTTATATTAATTTTGTTCTCTTGCCTCGTACAAAAAATACAAATTAAAAAATAAATTACAAAAATTTCTTGAATTTAATCTGTGTGCAGTTTTGCCACATCTTTTAGCGAACATCGTGTCACACTTGTAGGCTGCACAGGGGATCATTTTTTAAGTGGAACTACCGATCCCTGTAGCGCAAACGTTGGAGCCCTCTGATATTCGCTGCCACTTTAGTTCAGTGCGTTACATGATAGCCCCCTACTGATCATGTCTTTCCTGCGTCAAATCATTTTCTGTGTTCAAGCATAATACACTGGTTGCACGCAAGATCACTTTCCTTCCTGCGCACACTTTGAATGGACAGATCTGTATGTGAATGTGTCTATAATTTTACACCAGTGATACAATCTTTTCTGATATGTGCTATACAAGCTTATAGAAAAAAAGCACATATACTCATGACTCTCTCTTAGTTCAGCCGTGCAACAAAGCCCACCCCGGTTTAACCTGTGTTATTTAATGTACTAGCCCTCACAGGTAATTGCTCATTTGGAAAACAAAAGGAGAGGAACAAAGGAGTCAGCAGGGGAGCCAGTTTCTGGATTTTACGCAAATGTAGTAAATTTAGTGTTAACTTCTTTCCAACTGTTCCAAGCAAACCTGGAAGGCACAGACTGCGGTACAAGATATTTACGACCAGACTCTGGTTGGACACCGACCTCATCCTTTGTGAACACTCAAAAGTAAATGTCTAAAGTCAAATCTAATGCTTTTTTAAATTTTTGTCAGTGGGAAAAATATGAAATGATAAGTAAGGCTGTTTTTTCTTTGAATTAGAACACAAAGGCATGCTACACATCTGACTACTTTTGGTCTCCGCCATTGATCAACAAGCAAATGAAGCTAGCGCTTTCACCAGAATATAGTTTCTCCTACTTCGGCTTTGCCTGCATCATGTTTTGAAATAGGCCAATCATGGGGATGACTGCTTATTTGACAGCTGTCCAAAAGACAACTATTGACACCTTGCACAAGGAGGGCAAAAGGTCTTTGCAAAAGAGGCTGGTTGTTCACAGAGCTCTGTGTCCAAGCACATTAATCGAGAGGCGAAGGGAAGGAAAACATTTGGTAGAAAAAAGTGTACAAGCAATAGGGATAACCGCACCCTTGGGGTCCAGTGTTAAGTTTTCGCAATCAGTGATGGTTTGGGGTGCAGATTTCCTTTCCAACAGGACTTGGCACCTGCACACAGTGCCAAAGCTACCAGTACCTGGTTTAAGGGCCATGATATCCCTGTTCTTAATTGGCCAGCAAACTCGCCTGACCCTAACTCCATAGAAAATGTATGGGCTATTGTGAAGAGGAAGATGCGATATGCCAGACCCAACAATGCAGAAAAGCTGAAGGCCACTATAAGAGCAACCTGGGCTCTTATAACACCTGAGCAGTGCCACAGACTGACCGACTCCATGCCACGCCACATTGCAGTAATTCAGGCAAAATTAAGGAGCCCCAAGTATACCTTGGGGCTCCTTAATTTTGATGATCCAGATCGGCCAATATGTTTGCGCGTTTTGTCAGTAAAGCCGGTCATGTAATAAGCGGTAAATGCAATCAGGTGTGTGATTTCACATTAAGCCGTATATTCTACACACAGCCGTTGTTCACTGATGAGCTGCGCAAATCCACGCTGATAATGAACATGTTTTTGCGCAGCTCGTCAGTAAATAAAGGCTTTGTGTAGTATATACGGCTCAATGTGGAATCACACATGGCACAATCTTGGTCTGTTGGACTTGGTTGAACAAAAATAAATAATATTTTGTTGCTTAAGCTTATGTATTCAGTCATTATGCAATGGTATACTAAAAATCCATATGAAAAAACGTACTTTTCACTGTTCCAAAATAATATATTTAAATGCAATTAATTTCGATTAATTAATTACAAAGCCTTTAATTAATTAGATTAAAAATTTTAATCGAGTCCCGGCCCTAAAATATATTAATATAAATATATTATTTTATGTGGAATGAATGTATACATTACACAAGTTTCCCTTGTCGAATGGAATTAGTGAAATAAATCAACTTTTTGAAGATATTCTATGACCAGCATGTCTACTAACTGAGAGTTAGTAGACATGTAGTTGTGAGTTAAAGAGAATTAGATGACACATTCTTACGAAGTTACTTATAGTTAGTAGAATGTCTAAAGTGGACTATCAAAATAAAATGTAACCATCAAAATTCCCCAAAAAGGATGCCAGAGGGTGCCCTCACACAGAAAAAATCATATATCCAGAGAAGTAGTGGTACAGCTGAGAAGCTGAGTTATCACCCTAAGTGAGTAAACAGAAGATATAACATTTTGAATTATCAAACAATGATCAAAAAAATAAACACTTGATTTCAACAATTTCAAAAGTATCATACTGGTACTTGGTTTCGGTACCCAATTCTAGTGGACCATGAATTTGCTGAGACTGAGTGTCAAGCCTTTTTTTTTTTTTTGTTCAACCAAAAAAGCGGACACCTAGTCACTACACAGTCAGTATGACATCAAACATTTAAAATAACTGATCCACAACTCCCAAACTGATATGGATTACTTGGACACTAAGTGATGTTAAAATGATTTTTATTACAAGTTTTAAGGAAAAATTAAGCATGTCTGTCACATTTAAATGTAAATATTAGCATATAAATAGTTAAACCTTATTATATATCACTCTTTAATTCTCAAAAATCACAGTTGATTAATGCAGACTGAACCCCACTATTCTTTACTTTGCCTATGAGCTTCTTTAAAATGCTGGTAACATTATTTCAAATACTCTAAACAACTAATACATAGTTTAAGATGTAATTCTTCTGCTAATGGTTTGAGTGTAATTCTGTATATATGTTTGAAAGTATTCAGTAGTGTTTTTTTGTGGTTGGAATATTATGATGTACGATTTTGGTATGAAATAACTGAAGAGAATTCCATTTATACTGGATATCTGAGCAACTGCATTTAAAATGACAATGTATTTGCTTTTGATAGTGAGGTATGCTGTGAAATATGCAATCCAGGTAAGATAGTACAAAATGAGACCAAACGTTATTGACTTAGCCTCGTTGTAATTTTTTGGCAAATCTCTTCCCATGTAAGAAAACAGAAGACACAAGAAACCAAGAAACCAACTTATAAACACTACTATGGCTAAGGTTACAGAGTTCCCCCTTTCACAGATAAGTAGAAGTTGGTCTTTAGAAGTCAATGTGTCAGCAATGAGTTTCACAGGATTGATAGTCATCCACATCACACATGAAATTAAATGGATGAAAGAAGCAAATGCAATAAAGAGCCATTGGCCATTGTGTTTTACCCAAAGGCTGTGTGCTTTTGGGAACTGAGCAGCCATTTTAAAAACCCACAAAATTTGAAAGGAACGTACAGTCAAACAGGAAATACAGACAGTGAAAAAAAAGGTAAATATAGCATTTCTTAGGAGACAAAATACAGATGTGGGTTTTCCAAAGAAAAAGAACACACTTATACAGGACAGAATCAAACTGGTCAGCATGAGGAAACACATGCTGCCACCAGCAGACTTCACCACTGGTGTGTCATGATTGTAGGCAAAAAGGCAAAATATGGCAATAAGGAGAATAATTAGGCATGCAGCAGAAACCATAACAATGATGGAGGGAATTTCTGTGAGCTGAGGAAAGACAACAGAACGTGTCTTACATGTCGTGCTGCCCTCATCAGACCATTCACTCTCTGCACATGGAAAACAGGTATAGGGGTCCCCTGAAAAACAGTGAAATACTATATTTAAATGTTTAGTATTTTAGTATTTAGTTGTATTTTGCTAAAAGCCATAACAATTAATTAATTAATTGATGAGAAGGTAATTTATTAAATACTGACTTTATTGACAAAAAATGGAAGTCAATAAAATGGTTCCCTGTCGACACTTCACTTTAACTGCATCTGCTAAGACGCTATTGGGAAAAACTCCTTTTTACCTCCTAAATGAAGCCTTTTTTGATCACACAGTGAAAACTGCAGGGCCAACCAATAGCCGCTCCTGCCGAAGCTCGCCTGAGCGGGCCATGTATATAAGCGTCCGCTTCGCCACAGGACATCTTCTCCATCAGCGACGTGCAACTATGCTGTCCTGAAGCCTATGCCGTTAAACAATGCCACAGCAGCTGGATATTTCCCCTGCTGCCATCCAGCGTTCAAAAGAGCAAATTTCTCTCAGAAAAGAGCTAATTTCTACAGCGTCTGAGATGCCCGGTCACCGCTGCTCTACCTACGGCTCACTCCTTCTCATCGAGGACAGCCACAGAGAGTGTGTTTCCTGCCTTGGAAAAACACATGTGGAAGCCGCTCTGAACGGTGCTGATTGCCCGCACTGCGAGTCATTCAGTCTGGCCTCTCTCCGCACTAGGATAGCATCTTTTTCAGGACGTGACTCCCTTTCCTGAGCCCTCCCACCTCACAAGAGGCAGCGGGCAAAGGGACACAGCGCTTCGAGGATGATGAGCTCACGCCAGAGCAGACCCTGCATGCCTAACCACCTCTACAGAGAGCAGTTTCACTCGTTCTTATTCTAAATAAAGACCAGCGTCCCTCTGTGTATGCGAGTGACCTCGTCTCATTTGGAAACAGTGAGGAGGAACTGCAAGAGGACTCCATGTCCATGTCTCAGGTGACCCCTCCCACTATGCTCTGTCAGATGCCCTCTCTCAAGCCAAGGATAGACGCCGAGCTCTTCCGTGTCCTCTCAAAGGCTGTCAATGAGCTTGGGCTTGGATTGGACTCCGCCACAAGAGCCTTCACGGAGTCGTTTGCATGAATGGTTCCTGCCGGGTGGTGCTCCAAAGCCCCTCGACAGGGGGTACAGGAAGAGCTAATAAAGTCCTGGCGGTCTCTCTACTCGGCTCGACTCCGCAATGCAGCCTCCTTCAAGATCAAAACTCTTCATCCCCTGAAAGCCTTTCAGAGAATGATGAGTCTAATGGTCATCAGTGTTACGGCTTAGCCTCTTACAAATGCTGCCGCTACAATACTGATTGAAGGTGCTGGTGCCGTCACAGGCGTGTTCAGTTCAAAATAGATGCAGCCTGCTTTGCAGCTCTACGCTTATGGAAAGGCACCCAGTGGCTGCAGAGAGGTGTTCCCCTCTAGATAGTTTGCAGAAGGAAAGTGATTGTGACAGACGCCTCCAAGAAGGGGTGGGGTGCTTTGCACATCAACTGCCTGGAAATGTTAGCAGTATGGCATGCTTGTCCCGTTTTTCTACCACTGTGGTGTCATACATAAATCATCAGGGGGGTCTGTCATTGAAGCGCCTGTTCAGATTGTCTGCACGCCTCCTCAGATGGGCCAAGTGTGCGGACATGCTATCCCTACACCCCTGCCCACCATGCTTGAAGCCCTCAGAGGTGCGCCCTTTAAACCCTTGCAAACAACTAAAGTGAAAGCGCTGAGCCTAAAGACTGTTCTGCTGCTGGCATTGGCATCATTTAAGAAAATAGGTGATTTGAAAGCACTGTCTGGGAGCCCCGCCTGCCTGGAATTCGGGCACAGTGACTCAAAGGTCATCCTGAAACCAACGCTCTGTTATATACCGAAGGTGCTCTCCACTCCGTTCAGAGCGCAGGTGGTATCTCATGCTACCCCTAACGAGGGCGATGACTTTAACACCCTCTGCCCCGTCAGGGCAATGAGAGCCTGCGGCATCTGCGCTAAAGGACCAGTCTCGAAGCAACGGATTTCTAAGTGGGATGTGGACGCTATTTTGCTAGATTACTATTCTCTGGGCCAGAACTGAATCATTTTATTAAAAGCACATTCAACTAGAGGCATCACCTCGTCATGGGCGTGGTCTAGCGGAATTTCCCTGTCAGAGATTTGTGAGGCGGCCGGTTGGTCCTCGCCTTCCACATTTGGCAGGTTTTATAATCTTCAGTGATCTGTGGCTCTGTGTATTAGCTGCCGTTCCTTTTGAAAACAGCTGATGCAGATTTAACTCTAATCAAAGATCCGGCTTTACTGACGAGATGCGCATAATATATTGTTCGATATATATCGCCCAGCCCTAGACTGTACGCCCGGCTTTCACCTGGGCTCGCTGTCATACATCAAATCATTCTTAACTTACAGTGCGGCAGGATTGAACAGTATGAGTGCAGTATGAGTGAAGTGTTGACAGGGAACGAATAGGTTACTTCCGTAACCCAGGTTCCCTGAGACACAGGAACGAGTACTGCATTCCATGCCATGTTGTAAGTGTCCGTCGCTTCAGTCGAAGTAACCAGAAGTCCAGCACTCGCATATATACCGCCGCGGCCATTGGTTGGCACAGCAAGGCGACCAACAGATTGGTTTGTTCAGTTGGCACTGCTCTAGCCAATGGCCGTGCAGTTTTCACTGCGTGACTAAAAAGGCTTCAGTTAGGAGGACAAAATTTGTTTTTTAGCAGATGCAGTACTCGTTCCCATATCCTGGGTTACAGAAGTAAACTATTCATTACCCTTATTTTGCAAAATATCTTTTTTATCTTTTTCCAAAATATTTTTTGTGTTCTGCAGTTAGATAGATGTCTTGACCACCTCTTAAGGTACTTACTAGAAAAATCTACATAGCTGTTACATGGACATTTTTTACATGCAAAACAGCAACTATGAAAACCTTCAGGTTGCCTTGAATATCCCGCCTTACACTCAACCGAGCAGTTTGAGTAAGGAACCTTTAAGGAACAGGAAAATATGTTATTAAAGTTATCTATTTTAAAAACATATTTTACACATTTCTGTGAGGTTTTAAAAAAAATTGACTTACAGCACCATTGCCATACCATGGCATGCGAGTGTTGTCGATGATAAAAGTAATTTCTGGATGTTTATAATACATGCCCACCATTTCAAACTGTGGAGGATTCACATCAGTGTGCCAGAGCACAACTGCATAGCTAATAGTAGGATCAAAATGATCATCATATTTCACTTGACGGCCATTGAGTGAAAAATTTAACTTCTTTATTTCTTCCAGGAGCTAATTTGTGTTTAAATAAAAAGAGACAAATCATCTATAATAATTGTATGATAACATCAATACAACTTTTATTTTATTCATGAGATTATTGTAAAAATAATATAATATAACCAATAACACTTTTACTTCAGTAATACAATTAAAATAATTCAACTTTATCGATTTAAATACATTCACTAACCATGTATGGTTTGGCTATTGTTTTTTTGTGGCATTTATTTATGTCACATTGAAGAACTTTATGTAACGCATGAGCTATGGTATATATGGCAGAATAGATGGCAAAGGAGTGTGTGGAACTTTCATTTAAAATCTCCTCTGCAGTCATCAGAGAGCAGTAATCACAACCTTGGTTACATGTCTTAATCATTCCCTGGACTTCATTCTCAGCTCTATAATTATGGCCCACATCAGTGGTTCTTCTGTCTTTATAGACAAATTCATTAAATCCTGGCAATGACAAGAGTCTCTCTGTAATGCCAATTACTGTGCCAATTTTTCTGATTCCTGGTTCTCTTGGAATCTGTTGATTCACAGCCCATGAATGACTTGCAATCCATACTTTGTCTTGGATGTTGTTTGCTATGGCTGCTTTAAGAATTTTGCTTGCATATTGTGGCAAAGCAAAAATCACAATGACATTGATGTTGAGCTTGGCAATTTTTTTAAGTGTTAGACTGTAGTTTGCATTTAGACTTAGACCCTCTTGGTAGGCCAAACAAATGCCAGTATTTTTTATATAGTTGTTAAACAGCTTTAGTCCATCTGAACTGTAATCATCTTGACTACCAATAAAGGCAACCCAGTTCCATCCAAACCACCGTATGATGCGAATAATCATCTCTATCAGGTCTTTGTTGCTAGGCATTGCTCTCACAAAAGAAGGATACTGAAGTTTATCACTTAATGCATAGCTAGTAGCTCCATAATTCACCTTTGAAATAAAAGAAAACACTAAATCTCATTAGAATTAAAACTTGTTAGTCCTGAACAAAATATAGGAATTAAGTGTGTAAGCATTTTATGTTACTCTGTAAAAACTAACAATTTACCATTGGTATTAGGTTCATTGTAAACAGTGGTGCAACAGTTATAGTTCTTGTGCTTCCATATGGTCCTGTTAAAGCAATCACTTTAGGCTGATAGTTGTTGAGTTTTTCTTTAGGTTTTATTAAGCCATCCTTTGAGATGAAACTTAAGACCGAATGGAAATTCCTTGTGTTAGAACAATGGTCAGAAACTTCATAGCCCAGAGATACATTGGGCAAAAGAGTTGTGGAATTATTAATCTCCTCAACAGCAAACCTCATTACTTGCAACATCTTATAGCCAGATTTTGAGGAACTGTGCCTTAAAAACATAAAGAAGTTAATAAAGTAGCATGTAACTGAAATGTGACTTTGAGAAAATGCTGCATTGATTTAAATCACTGATAAACCTAGGCTAGTAACATACAGTATCATTGCTTACCAGAAACATTCAGTGGTCTCCGGGGTGAAAGCAGGTGTCACACTGTCAATTTCATGTAAAGCAAAAAGGCCACCCAATAAGTAGTCTCCCTCCAATCTGAACTCAGATGTTGAGAAAGAAACTTTAAAAAAAGAAAAATTAGTAAAGCAAAAAATGAAAAGGGAAATGCTACTGAGAAGCATGGTTAAAGATGGTTATGAAGCTGGAATGTATAGTGTCTAGCCATTTGAGAGTTAGGCATATATTTTCAACTTAATTTTCTTAAAACACATTTAAAATTTGCTTAAACCACCATTTTCAAACATGATACAGATGTCCATTTCCATGTCTCACAAAGTATATGTTAATCAGTTATTAAATAGAGCATTACACCACAAAGGTCTACTCATATTTCTAAAAAAAATCAAATCAAATCTAGAAATCAAACTCTTCTGTAACAAGCTGTAAAATTCTTAATTCTCAGCAAGGTTTTACAGTTGGATTATAAATCACAAAAGTTTTCCAGTTTGGAGGTGGTGGGAAAAAAAGATATAAAGGGTGTTTTATTTAGAAATTATGGAAGGAGCACAATAAGATAATCAGCCAATTCAGCACAGATGGAACTCAGTTAATCACCCTTACTAGAATTAAAGCTCTGAGCCCTCCGTCAGGCCTGGACTGACCATTCATAATTTAATATTTTTTAAAAGGTTTATTAGGCCAATTTATTTAGCTAGTCCAGTGAAATCTCAGGCCAAGCCCTGCCTCTGTCCTGGCCAGCCCTCATCTCCCCTTTACAAAATATGCTATGTAGAGTTCGACCGGAGTTTGAGATGAGTCCATGATTTATGATGGACTCATTTTGATTAAATTAGATGATTAACCCACTCTCAGTTTCACATGATAGAAAAATAATACATTTACCATGTATGATGAAAGAGTTTTTCAGACTCAATCAACTCTAGATTACAGTCCTTAAATGTTGAATAAGTTTGCAACGTCACAGATGTCAACAATAGTTTCAATCTTCAACTGTTCAATCACTGATGCAGTTTCGTCTTATCTCAGTTCTTAGTACCATAATGGAAACAGTCTCTATGCAAGAAGATTTTTACCTTTAGCAGGAAAAAACAAGTAAATCCAGAAAATCCCTTAAAAGGAAAAAAAACCTGACCTGTTCAAAAGGCCGGAAATGGATGATTACATTTAGTCAACAATAACATCAATATTTGGTATAATATATATATACAGTATATGTGTGTATCTCCACATTACAGTAAATTAACAAAATCATGTAACAGTATTTAACTATGTTACATCACTAATATAGGCCTCCATGTCTTTTTCAGGCATGTGTACTACACGCAACGTTCACGTGAATCAAATCACACCAGCATGAGAGCAGCTGAACTTGTAACGCTCGAAGCCAAGACGGGAGACTTGAATTCAAAAATCAACAATTTATTAAACAAACTGAAAGACAGGCTCAACAAAAATCTCAGGTACTTTGGCAAATAACACAAAATAAACATCTATGCTACATGCAGCAATCTCCTGACTGCTGCCAACGAGAGCCCAGGGGATAGCGATCTCCTTTCCATACTGCGATCACCTTTCAACTCCTCTGATAGCTGTGTGGCAAAGACAAAAGAGGTGGATAAACTGAGGTAACTCAAAACACAGTCTTAAGATACTTCAACACGATCTCCTGATCGTTTGCTCTTTCTCTTTACAGGTGCAGCGTGACGAGGTGATAGCAGGTGAGTGTACAAGGTGAGTATAGTTTCAGGGCTTACGCAGGATGAGCAATCTCCTGATCGCTTCTTCTTGAACACTGTGGCTGTGGACTCAGGTAAGTGCAACAGGTTGGTAAGGTAGGTACGGATATCTATGATTCTTTTCAGGCAGTAGACAAAATCGCTCAGACAACTTCACAGTCAGCTGGTCAACATCAACGGAACAGAGAAGCAGATAAAAATCAGAGGCAAAGCAGGTGAGTAGCTCTGTTACCTCAAGCTCAGCTGTAGACTGACCGTAGACCGTAGGCTTTTAAACTTCAGTGGGTGATTAGAACAGGTGTGTCTTGTTAATATTCTGGTGACTGAGAACGATCGTAGCTAGCTGATCTCTGATCAGCTGACTGTGCTGGCATCACAGAACTGACCTCGGTTAATTTACAACTTCTAAAAAAATTCAATATAAATCACACATATGAACATGACAACCGCAATAAATAAAATAAACTTCTGGTTTAATCACAAAATAAGTATCTCTGTCTCATTTAAGGATTTGATTCAGCATAAATGCATAAAATGTACTCACCAAGATCAATATTTTATACATCATGTATAGGGGATATCTCAGGTAAGCCATAAGGGTTTTCACTGCCACCCAAAGCATTGAGAAAAACAATGTTTATTCTTTGAAACAATGACTACTACAGTATATCAGAAAAGCTGACCTCAACAGGTTGTGTTCCCCTGCAGCTCCGGTAGGTAAAGCTTGCTAGCTTTGTAGGTAAAGTCACTACACTGATTCCTCATCAACCACTGAAAGTGAATGAACAATCTCAGGGTTATGAGTCTTCTTTCAGATCCTTTGGCCAACAAACTCTAACCAGTAGTAAACCTTGTTTCATTAACTGGATATGTGTAGCAGATATCAAGCAGTACCCTCCGGACAGAAGCACGACCACACGTGGATGGAATGAGAGATGGAATTTATTCCTTTAAAGAAGAGTAGCATGAGGCAAAATTAGTACTGCACCACCAAAAGGCGTACTCTTTCTCTCCCTTGCTTGCCTTCACAGTAAAATACATTGCACATAAATGTGTAGTCAACAAATAAAAGGTATCTAACACAATACATAATGATACACAATGGTAATTAAATAAACACTCAGCATCCTTGCAACATTCCATCATGAAATTAAAGTGAAAATATATGTAAATATCATGTGAAATAAACTACTTCTGATAAAACCATGTTGTGTCTTTGAGTAAAACTGCACCACATGGTAACTAATAACATAAATCTAACGAATATTATAACTAAAACTGTTAAAGACTGATGAATTCACACATAAAACAAATAATTAGTCCACTGAGTGTACAAACATACCTTAAAAAGAAGAGTAACATGAGGCAAAATGAGTAGGGCAACACCAAAAGGCCTACTCTTTCTCTCCTGCACATGGAAATGAAAAGCTAAAATATCACAATTAACAACACCACTTTCAAAAAGAATTCGTTAACCACACAGATACATACATACTAGGGACATTATAAAATACATACTAGGGAAGTTTTAATCATATACACAGTGATAAAGTTACCAAATAGAACATATGTATGTATTGCGTGAATGTTTAAAGGAGAAGCGACACCTCTTTAACTACTAATTAAAACCTCACTAATTAAAACCTCACCTACAATAATTGGTAGGAACTCCTGACTGGAACTATTGAAACTAAATAGGAATAGTAATTATAAAAGAAAATAAACATCTTCATCTCTGTCAGCATTTCAGTCAACACTGCTTCAAAATTTGCCCAACTGAGTTTCGCAACCCTATATAAGTGATGTTTGGATTACAGGTCAGCTGGTAAGTGTAACTCAATAAGCAAGTCACAATGAAACTCAGATTCAGGTCTTGAATAGTACCATGTTCTTTCAGTGTTTTCGTATGTTCGTCATCATCTGCTGTTCCAGTTGCACCACTAATTACTAAGCATCTGGGATTTTGATACCTTGCTGAACAACCAAATCTATTTTGGCAATAACATGGTTAATCTGAACACCAACTACATTTTAATCATCTGCTTGTTCTCAGCAATACACCACCACCTCCTGAAATGGCTCTCCAATGTTATTCAATGTTTCGTAGAACTAAAAATACACTGCTCAAAAAAATAAAGGGAACACACAAAAAATACATCCTAGATCTAACTGAATGAAATATTCTTATTAAATACTTTGTTCTTTACATAGTTGAAAGTGTTGACAACAAAATCCCACAAAAATTATAAATGGAAATCAATTTTATTAACCCAATGCCTTCATCTTGCAGGAACTTCTGACACACTTCAGCCACATGAGGTCTAGCATTGTCTTGCATTAGGAGGAACCCAAAGCCAACTGCACTGGCACATGGTCTCACAAGGGGTCTGAGGATCTCATCTCTGTACCTTATGACAATCAGGCTACCTCTGGCGAGCCCATGGAGGGCTGTGCGGCCCTCCAAATAAATGCCACCCCACACCGTCACTGACCCACTGCCAAACCGGTCACGCTGGAGGATGTTGCAGGCAGCAGAACATTCTCCAAGGTATCTCCAGACTCTGTCACATCTGTCACATGTGCTCACTACTAGAGTTCATTTTGCAGGAGTCTCATTAACAGTCTTTGTATTCTCGCTGGAGCACAATTCAATGGCTTTTTCATTATCTCTTCAAGTGGCTTGTGATTTGACTCCACATTTATTACCCTTCCATAAACATACTGATGGAAATGTTCTACCATGAACACAATTGCTAACATCTCCTTTTTAATTTGCATGTACCGCTGTTCTGTCTTAGTCAAGGCACGCAATGCATGAGCAATCGGCTTGTCCTCTTGCAGTAGGACAGCACCAAGTCCATTTTTGAAGCATCCATGGAAGCATGTTATGCCACATCGTCTCTAGTTAGTCCACGTAAGGGCTCAGTGTGTTGTGACATTTTTAGTATGAACTTTGCTAAGAACGTGACCATACCCATAAATCGCTTCACAGCTTTTTTGCCTTCAGGTGTTGGCATTCTCTTTACAGCCTCAATCTTGCTCTGATCAGGTTTCAAACCTTCTTTTGAAAATACATGACCCAGGTATCTGATTTCCTCCAGGCCCACTTTGCATTTTTCTTTATTCAGCTTGGTGTTTTTGATTCTTGCTCTCTCTAGCACTTGTCTCAGTCTTTCATTATGCTGTTCTCTCCCCAGATCAATAGGTCATCAATGTACGTCTCAATGCCCTTGATTCCTTCAAACAGTTGCCCCACTGTCCTGTGGAACACTTCTGGCTATAAATATCCCCGCTTTTCTTTCTCCCACATGTCGCTTTTGTGCAGGGACGTGCACAGACATTTTGAGGGGCAGGGGCTCAAGTGAAATAAAGGGCACTTCTCATAATTACGTTTTTTTTTTCTTTTTTTAAACAAAAAAGTATATATATTAATGTAACACTGACTTCCTTTTTTTTAAATGTTTAAAAGGTTAATTTAGTTAATTTATAAATATTGTTATTTTTAATGTTTAATGTTAACTTATTTCTACTCAGTTT